>CM059206.1:42044737-42062237 GCA_030347435.1 Clarias fuscus
TACCATTCAAGCCACCCAGCGCTTTCTTTCTTTTTTTTAGCGCCATGCTAATTTCTTCCCCGTCCCGTCCCCATTCTGTGCTGTCAAAGTGCCACCATGGGACCTTGTCAACTCGACCCCTTCGGCCCTTCCTCCCCCCGACCCCGGGGTCCATCTGAACTTTTGGCGTTTATTGGTTCAGCACCCAGGGAGGTGGCGGTGTGCGTGGGGAGGGGTCGCGCGCCACAATGGGAGGTCAGCGGGGAGGGGAGGGAAGGGGGGGCGGGGGGGGGGGGGTGACCTGTGAAGCGTTAAAGAAGCCTTTTGGTGTCCAAAAATAAATAGAAATAAATTGCCTGAGGGACTCTCACTGATCTTGTGTGATGGATATCTCTCGGGCGTTTGGAGAAGTGATGCTGATGAAGACAGAGAGAGAGACAGAGCGAGAGAGGCAGAGAGAGAGACAGAGTGAGAAAGAGATGTCCAAAAACTATTTACAGCACTGAATGGGACATTTCTGCGTCCAGGCCACACATGGACACGCTCTCAGTTTTAGGAAGCGGGTGGAGCGGTGTTGGTGGCAGCGGTGATGATGATGATGATGATGATGATGATGGTGATGATGGTGGTATGTAGGCTGAGGAAGGGTAGTGGGTGGGTGGGTGGGGGGGGTGTTGGGGTTGGGGGGTGTGAAGAGGCCTTTCAGCTCTCCTGAATATGAACACACTTCATTGTTTCGGGCCGACTCTCACTCCGTGCCTGCTTTTCACTTTCTTTTCGAGACCCTTTTCTCCCGGACTGAAAGGAAGTCTCCCGGACAACGGCGGGGTGAGAAAAAAATCTGGAACAGAAAAGAGACGTAGTTCTAGTGCAGTGGTCATACGTGGGAGGCGGGAGTATCCAAAAAAAGAAAAAAAGAAAACGCAACTGTTCGGCGGAGACGTGACTGTGGGACGTTGGAAATGTGACGAAACGACAAACTCGGTGAAGGTGAAGAGCGCGCGCATCGTGGCAGCCTCATTTCCATCTCAATGGACGTTAGCGAGAGAGAACGGCTTTTGTTTTCCCATAACCCTGTTTAATGGCGTCGTGATACTTTCCTTTGATAGCCCTCAATTTCTCACTAGCCGGGCCCGCTGGGACGCAAAGAGCGCCTGGAGATTCCCATTGAAGCGCTCAGAGTCCCCCGCCGACTGGACAAATGTAGCGATTGTGCTGCCTCTCGAGTTAGGGGAAGTGGGGTTAGCTCCGGCTCACACAAGGAGGTGCTGCCTTGATGGATGTTTTTCTCGCCTCCTTTTGAACGAAAGGATAAGCTGAAGAGCTTTTGGGATTGAGTCAAGTCCCGCTGGCAGCGAGGCAGAACGAGGAAGAGGAAGAGGGAGAGACGGAGAGAGAGAGAGATACAGTGTGAGAGAGAGGGAGAGGTTTTGAGGTTTTAAACTCACTTCATTGTAACAAAATTAATGAAGGGACTATTTTACAATTTATTTACAAATATACATAGTGTGTAAATTGTTGGTACCCTTCAGTCAATGAAAGAAAAACACACAATGGTCACATAAATAACTTTAATCTGACAAAAGTAATAATTTAAAAAAATTCTATGAATGTTAACCAATGAATTCTGTTGAAGCATGGTTGAAAAGCAATGTCTGACTTTCATTGGGTAACATTCATAGAATTTTTTTAAATTATTACTTTTGTCAGATTAAAGTTATTTATGTGACCATTGTGTGTTTTTCTTTCATTGACCGAAGGGTACCAACAATTTTGTCCACGTGTGTATATATATATATATTATGGCATGCCGTTTAGGAAAATTTTCATGAGAGAACTTAATGAAAACTCTGAATATATTGAATGAAAAGTCTGAATATATTGAATGAAACATGACGTCATCGAAACACAGCGCCATCTTTAGGAAGGATGAGTGAGTCGGCGAGAAACTTGGTTGCTGCAATTGTGAGAAATGAAGAGATGGTGAACACATTGCTGAGGGCGTGTACGACCCAAAGTGGTGGCACAAGCCGCACTCAGTATCAGACTACGGATAAAGAAATATATTCGCTATTTCACCGCGGAAGACCGGTGTCATGCGCTAAAATGCCCCCCTGCCACAGATTGCACCCCCCCTACATAATCTCCGTCAAATATTATATTAGACCAGAAATTTCTAGGTTTATGATTTAGAAATTACAAATTGGACCAAATGGATTTGATTATAAAATAAGCATTATAAAAAAATTACATGTTGTATAGGGGAAAAATATAAATTATTATTTTTTATATACAAGATGTATTTTTGATATTGCTTATTTAATAATAAAAATAATTTCGTAAAATTTTTCATCATAAATATTTATTTAGTGCAAGCATTTTTGTATTACATGACAAATCCCTGTAAAATAAATGTGCCACAAAATAAACATTATATGAGAATTTGTATTCATGGTCTCGACACCTGTCACGTGCCAAGGGTTAATTATAATAGTTATATCATATTTGATTACAATAAACCTATGAATTTATGTTTTAATATAATATTTGATAGAGATTATGTAGTGGGGGGCGGGGGGGGGGGGTGCAATCTGTGGCAGGGGGGGGCATTTTAGCGCATAACGGTGAAATAGCGAATACATTTCTTCATCCGTAGTCTGATACTGAGTGCGGCTTGTGCCACCACTTTGGGCCGTACACGCACTCATCAATGTGTTGACCATCTCTTCATTTCTCACAATTGCAGCAACCAAGTTTCTCGCCGACTCACTCATCCTTCCTAAAGATGGCGCTGTGTTTCGATGACGTCATGTTTCATTCAATATATATCAGTTTTCAATCAATATATTCGGAATCCATTCAATATTCTCACGTTTCATTCAATATATTCAGAGTTTTCATTAAGTTCTCTCATGAATATTTTCCTAAACGGCATGCCATAATATATAGATAGATATATAGATATATATATATAGATATATAGAGAGGGAGAGAGAGAGAGAGGGGGGGGGGTGTTAAATCATGGACGTAGCGCTTGTTTGACACGAGAGGAATGAGAGAGCGAGAATGAGGCCGTGTGATTCAGCACACACTCGGTGAACGCGGCCAAGATTCCTCACGCCTTTAGATAATCTATCAAACCCCATTATTTAAGATTTCACCAGGCTTTCAGAAATATGTGCAGAGAATCTCACACACAAACAGACACACACACACACGCACACACACACACACGTCACGGCTTTATTTCAGTCTCAGAATAATACAGTATGATCTTCACAGTGTGGAGAGCGGAGGAGAAGAGAGTGCGTCTGTCTCCACGTCTCCTGTCTCACATCACGTCTCCTCTGTGGACAGCCATGGACGAGTGAAGAGCCAAGCGTAAAGGAGCTGAGACTGGAGCCCGGGTGTGTGTGTGTGTGTGTGTGTGTGTGAGCATTGTGTTGAGTGTGAGCACTGATCTGAGGTCTGTAACGGCGAGGCGTGAACAGGAGCCCGGTGGTGGTGGTGGGGGGGGGGGGGTTATGACGGGGGGGGGGGTGTTTCTCTACGCACAATGAGTCTGATTGAGAAACAAATTGCTGTAAATAAAGCGTGTAATTTGATTATAGCCGCAGCCCCGGACTCCCGCTGGAGAGCACGCTGTAAACCCAGAGCTGGAGCGCGTCCAACCTCGGCGTCTCTTCTCAAGCCTGCACTGCTTTAAGAGCGGAGAGTGGACAGGCGTCTCTCACTGCACGTCCAAACATCAGGAGCAGCTTGACTGGATCAGAGTTACAGGAACTACAGACAGAGACGTCGAGTGTCCAACAGATCCTCACTCTCATACAACACAACGCTACTCATGTCATTTTAAATCCCATCACGGCTCCGTCATCACTGTGATGTCTGCGTGTTTATCATCTTCACACACACACACACCAAAGGTTTGTTGACTTTAGTTCCAGCTGTTGTTATAGTGAGGAAACAAATCGAAGCTCACAGCAGACAGACAGAGCGGCCGGTGTGTGGAGGTGTGTTTTACACACACGACCCTCAGAGATAAACTGCTTATAGAGACGTGTCTCATACCGAGACCTCAACAGGAAAAACAACAAACTGTAACTGAGGGCTTTAATTTAACAAAAAACAAACAACAATAATAAAACAGAAAGGAGAAAATGCAGGTGAAGAGGAAGTGGAGAAGAACGTCCCATAGAGACGAGAGACGAAAGAGAAGGCGAGGCGAGGTGTGTGATCGAGTCCCCAGGCTCACGGCTCTCTCTCTCTGGAGACGGAACACACTGATCACTACATCACACACACACACACACACACACACACACACACACGGATCTCACTCATGTGTTAAGTTGTTACTCAGTGCAGTAATGTGTGTTTGGAGAGATTTACACTTTACACTGTACGGGTTTCTCTCTTTCCTTTAGTCTCAAACATACTCATTACACACACACACACACACACACACACAACACACACACACACACACACAGTCTCAAAACAGCACAAGCAGTACTTACTCACAGACCGTGTGCATTCCGTGACCCTCACACACGGGTCAGGAGCCGCGATGAGTTTGGAGTCTGGAGGCGTCTGAGGAGGTCAGACATCAGCGCTCGTCTCTAATCCTGCAGGTGGACGCGCGCTCGTCCCGCGTGGACGCGGACATTTATTTATCAGTTTGTTTAGAGATGATAATAACGGTGGAGGACAGAAGATACACGCTGCTCAGTTAAATGTTAAACTCTTGTATGTGAGCTTAGTTTGAAGTGTTTAAATGCTGCACTCGGTTTTTAAGTGAATAAACTAATTATAAGGGACGAACTTCATTTAATTAATTATTCATTAAAGCTTTAAAACTAACAAATCAGATTCAAATGTAACTGAATCAGAATATTTATTATTTATTTATTAAATCTCAGTACCTATAAAAATAACAATTTTAATGGAATCGACATCAAGGTATCGTGATTGTATCGTATCAGGAGGCGACTGGGAGACGACTGGGACGTGACTGGGAGACAACTGGGAGACGACTGGGACGTGACTGGGAGACGACTGGGAGGCGACTGGGAGACAACTGGGAGACGAAGGGGAGAGGACTGGAACGTGACTGGGAAACGACTGGGAGGCGACTGGGAGACGACTGAGAGGCGACTGGGACATGACTGGGATGCAACTGGGACGTGACTGGGAGGCGACTGGGAGACGACTGGGAGATGACTGGGACGTGACTGGGAGGCGACTGGGACGTGAGTGGGAGACGTCTGGGACGTGACTGGGAGACGACTGGGACGTGACTGGGAGGCGACTGGGACGTGAGTGAAAGACGTCTGGGACGTGACTGGGAGACGACTGGGACGTGACTGGGACGTGACTGGGAGACGACTGGGACGTGACTGGGACGTGACTGGGAGACGACTGGGACGTGACTGGGAGGCGACTGGGACGTGAGTGAAAGACGTCTGGGACGTGACTGGGAGACGACTGGGACGTGACTGGGACGTGACTGGGAGACGACTGGGACGTGACTGGGACGTGACTGGGAGACGACTGGGACGTGACTGGGAGGCGACTGGGACGTGAGTGAAAGACGTCTGGGACGTGACTGGGAGACGACTGGGACGTGACTGGGACGTGACTGGGAGACGACTGGGACGTGACTGGGACGTGACTGGGAGACGACTGGGACGTGACTGGGAGGCGACTGGGACGTGAGTGAAAGACGTCTGGGACGTGACTGGGAGACGACTGGGACGTGACTGGGATGTGACTGGGAGACGACTGGGACGTGACTGGGACGTGACTGGGAGACGACTGGGACGTGACTGGGAGGCGACTGGGACGTGAGTGAAAGACGTCTGGGACGTGACTGGGAGACGACTGGGACGTGACTGGGACGTGACTGGGAGACGACTGGGACGTGACTGGGACGTGACTGGGAGACGACTGGGACGTGACTGGGAGGCGACTGGGACGTGAGTGAAAGACGTCTGGGACGTGACTGGGAGACGACTGGGACGTGACTGGGATGTGACTGGGAGACGACTGGGACGTGACTGGGACGTGACTGGGAGACGACTGGGACGTGACTGGGAGACGACTGGGACGTGACTGGGACGTGACTGGGAGACGACTGGGACGTGACAGGGACATGACTGGGACGTGACAGGGACATGACTGGGAGATGACTGGGACGTGACTGGGACGTGACTGGGAGATGACTGGGACGTGACTGGGACGTGACTGGGAGACGACTGGGACGTGACTGGGACGTGACTGGGAGACGACTGGGACGTGACAGGGACACGACTGGGACGTGACAGGGACACGACTGGGACGTGACAGGGACATGACTGGGAGACGACTGGGACGTGACTGGGACGTGACTGGGAGGCGACTGGGACGTGACTGGGACGTGACGCTGATCCCCAACACTAATAAACATATTAATAATGACGTGAATTTTGACTCATTCTATTTTAGATTTTTTCATTTTTTGAAAGCTGAAACAGAAATGAGAACGAAATCGGCCTGTTGCTTTTCAAGACGTCAGTGTGTGTGTGTCTGTGTGTGTGTGTGTGTGTGTGTGTGTGTCTGTGTGTGTGTGTGTGTGTGTGAGGACTGTGAGTCACTGATCTTGCTACACAATATGTTTTGTCTATTAGAGATTTCTCCATGCATTCCACCTCACCATGTGTCTCTGCGCTAAAGACAAATTAATGCATGCCCTATTTCTATACACTTTTCCTTCTCTCTCTCTCTCTCTCACACACACACACACACACACACACACACACACCTGCTCCAGCACTGACAATGCTCCTCTCTCTTCCTCTCTGCAGGAGGTGGGTGTGGACAGAGAGAGAGAGAGAGAGAGAGAGATGCCCTGATAAGAGGAGCACATGTGTTAGTAATCAGCACTGGGATGAGATCATGTTCTTCACACACACACACACACACACACACACACACTTCTCCTTCATGAGGTGAGATGGAATAATGTATGCGCTCTCAGAGCGGGGAACCTGGGTGGTCCTCAGGGCACGGCTTTTTGATGGGAGCCACTCAAATACATGTGTACGACTGTGTGTGTGTGTGTGTGTGTGTGTGTGTGTGTGTGAGAGAGAGAGAGAGAGAGCGTTTGATTTGACAAGGCGGGGCTCCACAGGAACACTAAAAGTCACGTGTGACTCAGTACACCGAACACGACGGACCCGTAACACACACATCATAACACACACATCGTAACTCACACGCCGTAACACACACATCATAACGCACACGCCGTAACACACACGCCGTAACACACACGCCGTAACACACACGCCGTAACACACACGCCGTAACACACACGCTGTAACACACACGCCGTAACACACACGCCGTAACACACACGCCGTAACACACACGCTGTAACACACACGCTGTAACACACACGCCGTAACACAGGCGTAAATCATCTACATTTACAGAAAAGTTTTAATACAGAACGAGTCGCCTTTAGAGGAAACATTATTAATCAGGTTATTGAGAGAGAGACAATGAAGAGATTTTATGAGCTGAAGAGAAACATTCCCAGGTGTGTGTGTGTGTGTGTGTGTGTGTGTTTAGAGCTGTGTATTGATGGTGTGTTAAGTGCGTGTGTGGGGAAAGCGATACAAGCGCTGAAGCGTTTCCGCTGTTTAAGCAGCTCAGGACAGGTACGAGCACGGAGCCTCCATCACGCCTGCCGAGAAACACAAACCCGCGGCGCGCTCTGGAGTCAGACGGGAGGGAAGGAAAGACATTTAGCAGAAAGAGAAATACAGAGAGAGAGAGAGAGAGAGAGAGAGTGTGTGTGTGTGTGTGTGTGTGTGTGTGTGTGTGTGTGTGTGTGTGTGTGGAAAAATGAGTGAAAATGGAGAAAACCAGAACAAACATGAGGGAGGAATGTGAGAGGAGAGACTGAAAGAATTGTAAAAATTGAATGAGGGAGGTTTGGGGTCGTCTCAGGAGAGAGAGAGTGAGAGAGTGTGTGTGTGTGTGTGTGTGTGTGTGTGTGTGTGTGTGTGTGTGTGTGTGTGTGTGTGTGTCCCAGCAGCTCTGCTGTCAATCGGATCTGTCAGTGAAGCATTAGACGCTTGCAATGGTCCACCAACAGCTGCAGGTTTCTCGCACGCCAGCGTTTCTCCGTCCGTGAGAATGACAAACGTTTCTTCAACAAAAACATTTTTTCCACGAGGACGAAACCCAAACACACTCATTCTCTCCATTCCTCACAAACACTGCTTTTCTTTTCCATTTCTTTCCTAAAACCAGAAAACCCCCATGACCATGTGATGCGTGTGATCAGGAACCTCTGGGCTGGTCGCAGCTCCTCCGTCCGCCTGGAAATAACATGTAAAAGCTTTTTTTTTTTCTTCTTGGCTTGTATAGTGTGCTGTGGAATCCAAGAGGAACTGAGAGAGGAAGAAGTTCCTCGAAAAAGATTAACGAGGGAGAATCAAGTCCCAGTTGTGGGACGGCTGCTGAGTGAGAAAACGATGAAATCAGCAAACGAGCGGCTTCGCCTCCATGGCGCGAGACGCTCGGACGGATTAATTGGAGTCGGAGTGGAAGATTAAAGCGGCGAGAGAGCCGGCCCGCGGCTAACGGATTCGATCGTTACGAAGCGCGGCGGAGCGGAGGCCCTGAAACGGCGCGGCTGAGACACATCTTCATGCGGCGGTGATTTATGGTGATTTATGCAGCACGGTGAGCGCGAGTCTTAATTCTGCACTAATGGACGACAGGCGCAGCAGAGCCGGGGAAGAGGAAACCGGGCCGATCCGCGGCGTCTGCTTCACTCTGAGCTCCAGCTCCGTCCTGAGACTGTCAGACGCTCCACTAACGAAACACACACACAACACACACTCTCACTCGAGTCTCTTTACTAAAACACTGCCAGTTCTGTCTACCGTGTTTTTACTAAACACAGACGTGTCCTAATCTTCAGTTCTACAACACACCGGAGTGTCTCTCACACACACACACACACACACACACACACACACACACACACACCGATCTACTGCTGAGGGACATTTCTCACAGGCTTTTTCCTGCTACTTTCTGTGTGAGCAGTGAGATGAAGTCTGCTCCGTTTCCCATGTCTGTATTGTAGACAAATGTAAACCAGATGAGTGTGAACATGGAAGTGTGAGAAACATGGAGGACGGCTCCTCCCGCTCCAAACCTTCAGCAGTGGGGTCGGGGATCCTCGAGCAGCTGTGAAGATTCATTTGTTTCAACTCATTATTATCAGCGTTACTTATATTTATCCAGACGTTACTGTAGTTAGCGACGTGTTGACGTGAACCGCCCAGTGGAGAACGCTCTTCAGAACTTCCGTGGCTCCCTGTGGAAACATCTCGTCTGCTTTGAGATGCTCTACTGCATTTCTTTACTCAGTTCTATATACAGAGGCGTGACAGGATGTTACAGACGTCTGCTAGGACACTGATGTTCTGACTCAGACGGAGTTTCTGACTAGACGCTGAGAATTGTTTCTAAAATGTTCCTTATAAACAAAATCATGTTGTTTTTAGATTTCTCTTCTCTCTACAAAGACCCACGTCCACAGATATCACACACACGCTCGTCTTGTACTTGGCAGTAAGTTACAAATGGTTGCTCGGTCTTTCATGGATTATGGATGGATGGATTGTGTAAAGCTGCTGGGTGACAATTGTTAAACTGTTAAACAAATAAAACTGAACTGAATAGAATTATAGATTCTCTTTAATTCTCTGTTAGAGTCTGGTGACGTGCCTACAGAGGTTCATTTTTGAGACACCTGTGTCGAGCGAGCTCTTTCACACCAATTCTTGTTCTCTCAAGCCGTCGCTTTCGTTTGTCATCGTCTATAGAATTTATTCTTTAGTAATTCTATGTAACATGTGCATGTATAATCCAAACCTCAAGAACTAAAAGACAGTTAAGTCTATAAACACAGCTGGGCGAAATGATGAAGGCGATGGATGATATGACGTTATTACGATCGGGATTCTTTAGGTCACAGTATGCTGATAATAATCATGACTTTATGCTAAAAGTTTGTGAGCGTTGCTGTTAGAGATCAATCTCGTCTGTGATAAGTTGTGATGAGTTGTGACGAGGTGTTGTCTCTCACCTGCTGGCTGCTCCGTGACGCTCGCTGTGGTCGTTAGTGGTGCAGAAGGAAGTTCTGTTTTCAAAAAATAAAAAAGACAAAAGTCAGAGATTAATCAGAGAAAGCAAGCCGTTGTGTTATGACCATGACATTAAAATACTAGCGCATTTCCTCTTTCTGAAAAACTAAACTAATGCTAAATGGAACGGGCCTAAAGCTGTGACTTGAGGGATGCCTCGCTATTTTTCTGCTGCAGAAGACTTGATTCTCTTAACCCTCCTTCTGCAGGAATAAACATTTCCCATGCTCAGGACCATTACTCACACTCTCCCCCATGTGATAACTGATACAAGTGTAAACCCACAGACATTCACCAGAAATAAAGAGAAGGAGATGAAAAGACAAGACTAAACATCAGAAAAGTTTTCTTAGAAAGGAAGAGTGTGTTAAAAGTCTGTGCTGTGTGTGTGAAGCATATTGGAGGTTGACACAGCAATGTGACATTAAATTAAACTACAGTAACATAAATCATTAATAATCTTAATTACTCTAGTTATTATAAATCTATAATTGTATCATTAAACTTGACTTGTCCTGTAATTAGTCAAGGTTATAGAAACCTTATACATATATACAGATGATGTTTACTAGGGAAAAAATCATATGGTATTTTTTAATTCTAATAAAATGTTATTAATGAAGTTAAATTCAGCTAGATGATTTATTTGTTTAAGTGTTGAACTGAATCCCTCACGTTTATATCAGTCTAAATCCTCAGAGGTGTCACGTCTCCTGGAGCGAGATTTAATCTTAAAAGAACGTCAGAAAGGGAATGAAACCTGTTTCTCAGGTGAGACTGAAGCCCACCTGGGCTGAAGCTGATGAAGTTGTTTATTGTCATCATTCATAATCTCTGTATTGAATTATTAAGATCCTGTCTAATATTCAGACATTACAATATTATTATAATACATTTTATTATTATTATTACGAGCTTTGATTGTGATTAAGAGAATGTGAATAAAATTAAATCATGTTGTTTTCCTTTTTTTCCTATAACTTGAACATTATTTATTATTTATAAAGTTTTTATAATCACATAATCTTTGTCACATTTAATCTATATTTATAATTTCTGAACTTTCTTTAGACATTGTTTCAGAAATATACGCGATTATGACCCTGTTAAATTATGATCTGTTGTTTGCAGCATCAGTGTGTGTATGTGTGTGTGTGTGTGTGTGTTGCTGCACTAGTATTCTGTGGTGGTGTTGAGAGAGAGAGAGAGAGAGAAAGAGAGAGAGAGAGAGAGAGAGAGAGAGAGAGATTGAACGTACTGATGCAGGGCGCGATGGGCGAGCGGCTCTGCTGGTAGCCCTTAGCACAGCGGTTGCACGTGATACCCGTCACGCCGTCTTTACACGGACACTGGCCTGTGGTTTGGTTACACGTTTTTCCCGCGGCACCAACGGGATGGCAATCACACGCTGTGAGGAAGAGGAGACAAACAGGTCAGAAAGCACACACACACACACACACACACACACACACACACACATACACACAGGTGTAATGAGAGCAACACTACTGTATAGATCAGCATGACAGAGACAGTGTGAGTGTGTGTGATTAGAGTATACAGCCTACATGTGTTTAAACCCTGTCACCTTTTATCTCAACTGAGTGATATGGAGCCACATAATATATACACTGACTGGCCAGTTTATTAGAAACGCCAGTACACCTGATCTTTCATGTCTCAGCAGAACAATCACACAGATACCACAATCACACAAATACAAAACAACAATCACACAGATACCACAATCAGACAGATACAACAAATCACACAGATACAACAATCACACAGATAGAACAATCACACAGATACAAAACAACAATCACACCGATACAACAATCACACAGATACAAAACAACAATCACACAGATACAACAATCAAACAGATACAACAATCACACAGATACAACAATCACACAGATACAAAATAACAATCACACAGATACAACAATCAAACAGATACAACAATCACACAGATACAACAATCACACAGATACAACAATCACACAGATACAACAATCACACAGATACAACAATCACACAGATACAACAATCACAAAGATACAATAATCACACAGATACAACAATCACACAGATACAACAATCACACAGATACAAAACAACAATCACACAGATACAACAATCACAAAGATACAATAATCACACAGATACAACAATCACACAGATACAACAATCACACAGATACAAAATAACAATCACACAGATACAACAATCAAACAGATACAACAATCACACAGATACAACAATCACACAGATACAACAATCACCCAGATACAAAACAACAATCACACAGATACAACAATCACAAAGATACAATAATCACACAGATAGAACAATCACACAGATACAACAATCACACAGATACAACAATCACACAGATACAATAATTGCAGATACCACAATCACACATCAAATACTGCATGGCAGTGACAGACCATTGGCAGGGGCACAGAGAGAGAGAGAGAGACAGAGAGGGGGGGGGGGGGGGAGGCGCTGCTTCATCCTGACGAGAACACGTGTGTTGCAGAACCAGAACATTACTGTAATAACGCTGATGATTAACTGTTTCATGTTCCCCGTCCTGATGCAGACATTTCTGCGCTGCTCTGTGTGTGTGTGTGTGTGTGTGTGTTGGTCCTGTATGGGAGGTCTGACGCTCCTCTCTCTCTCTCTCAGTGCCTTTGTAGTGTAACTCCTTTCATGTGCGAGTGCGCCTCCTCCAGCGTGGGTGGTTATGTTAAACCTGCTCCACAAACACTCTTTATGGTGTAAAATGACTCCAGGCCCGATGCGGACTGAGTGCAGGACTAAATTGGCCGCCGTGTCAGGTAATGACGGCGTGATGTGGGGAGTCGTCGTGCTCCGTGCGGTGCTGCTCTCGGCTGCTCCGCGTGCCGTCACCGTTCGGGCATCAAAGCCCGGCATCTGTGCTGTCGTTTGAAGGAACGATTAGGACTTGATTGGATCCACTCGGCGTCGGGCCGCAAATGTTCCTGCGAGAGGCTGTAAAGAGTCAGAGAGCACGGCGCCGCTGTTTCATCTCCAGCCAGTGAGTCAGGAACGCTCACGGGGAACGCCGCGTAATGGATTCCTCCAGCTGTTCTCTCGAACGTGGAGGAGGGTGTGTGTGTGTGTGTGTGTGTGTGTGTGTGTGTGTGTGTGCGTGTGTGTGTGTGGCTGTGTGTGTGTGTGTGAGTAGGTGACGGGTAAGCAGTCGCTTATGTTATGACTAACACTTTTATATTGTTTCCCAACATTATTTACTTTATGTTAACAAACAGGAGTGTGTGAACCGATGCACATCTCAGCGCGCACCGTCTGCTCACTGCGATCCCGTCTGACACACTTCAGGGTCCGTCCACTTTCATAAGCTCCAGTGCAATTTAAAGGTCCTGTATTTGATTATATCTATAACAAGTTAACACAGGTCTCAGAGAGTCCCGACAGTGTGTGTGTGTTTTAAAGTAACAGTTTGAAACTGTATTTGTTTCCCTTCATCAAACCCCCTTTGTTTCACTCCTCTTCCGAAACAGCCGTTTCAGTGTCTATGTGAATGAGCTCCTGCAGAGCTCAGCAGAAATGGGGCGGAGCTGAGCAGGAAGTCAGGGGGAGGGGCTATTCTTATACGAGGTCACACTGTTTGTTTCTTCTATCTCATGTTTTTTGTTTATGCACAGAGACAGTAGACGTAATAATTTTATAATAATATAATAACACTTTTTCTATTATACGTCCCTTTAAGATTTCTGACATCTTCAGGACGGAAGAGTTCAAGTTTCATGGACGACCTGTGACTTTTTTCTGAAGTCTATTGAGGGAACGACGCTGCATTATTCGCTGCTTTAATGTAAATAACAAGAGACGCTAACTTATTCCACAACATTATACAGCGTGTGTCTACAGGAAGAGTGAACATTTATGAAACAAATGAGATCTCTCTCTCTCTCTCTCTCTCTCTCTCTCTCTCTCTGTGTAACTATCTCTCACACACACACACACACACACACACACACACACACACACACGCGCGCGCGCGCGCTCTGGCTCGTAACGATCGAGAGGCCGTGTCAGAGACAGAGAGCGCTGTTCTTCCCCACTTATAACGAGCTGTAAACATCAGCATTAACACGCCAGCGTAAACATTCTGCTTCTTGAACTTTTCTCAGACTGAGCCGGCCGACAGCGGCACCTGTTTAATGACGAGACTGGAAGTGCGGATGTAATGCAGATGGGCTGCAGGTGCTCCACTTGGACGCGTTTCAGCACTTTCTAAACAATAAACATCCTGAAGCGAGAGTTTAAGTGGCGTTCCACTTAGTCATGAAGCGCTGGTGCTGCGCTCGGCCTGCGCCGCGTCCTGAACCGCCCCTGCTCACTACACCTCACGGCCCTCGGCACACGGCCCTCAGCACACGGCCCTCGGCACGCTCCTCTGATGTCTCGCTGAAGAATACTTCAGTATTAATCAGTCAGGAATGTGTTTATCTCTTTACATTCCACAGGTTCAAACAGCGATCATTAACACAGCATGTGTGTGTGTGTGTGTGTGTGTGTGTGTGTGTGTTAATGCTCTTACACTGCTCGACTCTTTCTTTACAACACGAGTGATGTGATTTTAATAAGAAGGAAGCGTATAGCAGAGCGATGTTCCTTCTCGTGGGTGGAGGAGGAGGAGGAGGAGGAGGAGGAGTGTGTACTGGAGAAGGTTCCTGAACAGCTGGGAGTAAAGTACAGTACGATGAGTGATGATGATGATGATGATGATGGTGGTGAGACGTTGTTCTCTCCAGGTGTTGAGATTTATGTGTAAGATTTGCTTTGATTGGCTCATTAACAGTGAATAAGTCCAGATCCACGTTGTCTCAGAAACAGCAGAAGGTTAAAAGCAAGTTGTTGTGTTTTTTTGCTTTTTATTAAATCCAGGTGAAAGTAGAAGGTGAGCTCCTCCGTTCATCTTCACACTGTCTCTCTGGAGGAGGGGAGGAGTCTGATCATTAGCGGTGGCGCTCGGTTCCTGTGGACGTGTGAGGGCGTCTGGTCTCCTTACAGACTTTACATTACGTAGAGATGATGATTCGCCGTCACCTTCGTTTCTCTGTCGTGACGTCCTGATCCTGGTTTAAACTGCGAACACATTTTAATGAGGTAATGTTCGACAACATCGGGACCCGTCCCTAAAGAAACACGCCGTTATTTGCGGTTTAATAAGAGCGCCGGTGCGAGGTCATCCGGTAACGATTTACATTGCGTGAGGCTTCAAAGCGGATTGCGCGCACATGAGCGGCGCTTTCCTCAGATCGGTACGAGCGCGAGGGGCCGCGGGGGGGCCGCGGGGGGCCTGCGGGGGGCCAACACGTTTCTGTGTTGGTCTGTTTACGCCATGGCAACCAGGAGAACCATAATTATCTTAACCAGCTAAAGGTGCGGCCCGCGCTCGGGGGATTCTGATCAGAAGATGATGTCATTCTCTGTAGTGCCTGCTCATTCGCACCATGTGCATCCGCTCGCTCTCTCGCTCTCTCACTCAGCTTTACACATGATATGGAGAAATCTTACAGAGGAAAAATACTTTAAACCTATAAAGTTTTACCGTCTCACCGGGGGAGACTTAATCACAAATATCGTACACATGTCCAGGTCACGGGTGTGTGTGTGTGTGTGTGTGTGTGTGTGTGTGTGTGTGTGTGTGTGTGAAATAATGAGCGGAGTATTTTGTGAAACTGGCATCCACCTGCGTACACTAAGGCCACGCCCACATCATACACCTGCACCTGATTAACATGATCATTTATCATTTATTTATTTATTTATTAAGATGATCAGTGATGGAGGATGATAATAATAATAATAATAATAATAATAATAATAATAATAATAAGCGTATTAAACGATCATATCAACACAACATGCTATAGAGTCAGAAACAGTGAGAAAGATGATTAGGCTTGAAAACTGTCTGTGCTGTCCGGGTGGGAGGGGCATATCTCCACTCCGGTGTCAATCACAGTGGCACTAGCCGATGTACGTGAGAGGGGGCGGAGCATGCTTTACTCCAGATGTGTCACACTGTAACAACATCAGGCTGTGAGCAGAGCTGCGCATCGGATCGGCCTCTCGTTAAAACACTACGCGCTGTAGCTTCACTGGAGCAGAAAATCTAATCTGAGCTTTTATTGGAAATGATCTGAGAGAATGTCTAAATTCTCCCAAAAGTTCCCAAAAGTATGTGCCCCAGTGGATGGATGTCGCTCCGTGACGAGGTGCCGTCCTGTATGGATGATCCGCAGGTACGCTCCTGTCACTCGGCTGCTGCACTGAATCACACGTCTGCAGGAGATGAGCTCCAGACGGCTGGCCGGCTCCGCGCCGCGCCTCGGGCTGAGCTCTCGCCGCTCGCGCTCTCAGGGTGACGCCTGCAGTAATAATAAATGATTTGAGTCGAGAGTTATCACGCCACTCGCTCGCGCAGATAGATCCTCGCCGCTACAGCCAGCATCGTCCAAACACCACGGCTCATTTGCTCTGCGCGATCGATTTTAAAGGAGCTGTTCGTGTGGAGTGTGAGAGAGGAGCGTCGACAGGACAAACATTTCAGCGTAATGAGCGCGCGCTGGAGAGAGGCCGGTGTTTACAGCCGGGTTTATGAGGGACGACGCCATCCATCATCGGCGCGGTCCTGAGGCGGGAGTCCTGGCAGGCGTCGGCGCGTAGGCGAATCTCTCTCACACACACACACACACACACACACACACACACAAGACTGATTACAGAACTGATACGCTGTGAGATTTTAGTCGACTCATGTGAAACTTCTGGCACGCGGTTTCATGCAGAATATTTATATCCATGATGTTTAGCGTGAAGATGAACGCTGGTCACACACGGGGTCTGTGATTAGTGTTAGAGAGGAGCAGAGCGTGCGGAGAGAAGACTCGTCCCTACTCTACACACACCATGAACATGACCTCGTTCTACTGCAGAATTTAAAATGAAGTGCTTTTTAAACTCACATGACTGTCCAGGCTGCAGAAACAGACCAGCGCGATGTGATAATCGTCTGATCTGCTGTCATGACTTACGCGCTAATCGCTACGAGAGTCATGACGTCTACCAAAGCTCGTAATAAAGCATAATTAGTGTGCATGTAACGCCACCACATGGCTGCACACTCCTGATGAGACGCGTCCAGAGCTCCGGCCCGAGTTACAGCACCAGCAGGGTTTAGACGTGCTCTGTGATAGTTAGCGTGCTCGCTCATGCCTCTAATCCGTGGTCATGTTTGGTTAAGC
>CM059206.1:42067237-42069737 GCA_030347435.1 Clarias fuscus
ACATCACACACTGGGACTCTTCCCCTGACTCAATAATCACACTGTAAACAAACACTATAAACAATCAACCTGACCTCCTGTAGCTTTAAATTCAGACACAGGTGATCACAGTGTTGATGATGAAAAACCTCCTGAATGAAGAATCTAATCTCATGGATCAGACCGAGGTTTCCATCATTCTAACGTCTCAGATGAAGCTCTGACTCTGACTCGCCACATCTGACTCGCAGCTCTTCCTCTCTGAGTAGTTTCAGTTCAGAGTCGAGTCTGATATTAAACAGACGCGACGTCGGAACTGTGTGGAGATGACATCAGACGTTTTCCAACAGTCTAAGTGGTGTTTTTCTGTCTCACACACACACACACACACACACACACACACACACACAAACACACACACACACACACACACACATGCAGGTGACTCCTGTATAACTAACTGAAACACAAGAGGAACAAATGACTTCTTAACTAAATACTCAGTTTGTTTTGGCAAACACACACACACACACACACACACACACACACAGGGGTTGTACTATGACACAGGAGTGATTAAATGAGAAGTGATGGGGAATCAGGACTGCTATTAACAAACTCTACAACTTCAAAACCATCTGTGTGACCTGAAATCAAATCACATACACAAATTCTCAATTAAACTTCATCTTCCCAAAATACTCAAATCAGTGTCTGCTCGCTAAACCGAAAAGCAGCTGTGGATTATGTTCCTTTTTTAGTCTTTAAATCATGGTGAGGTTCTGAGTAATGGTCTAAGTGTAGACACTGGGTCATTAGAAGAGCCGATGTGGCTGCATGGTTGTTCAGGACACACTCCTGACTCCAGCCGAACCAGAACCCACCTCAGGTGTGACTCCTGCTGCGCCCCTGCACCAAACAGCAAAACACCACCTTTAACACAATAACACAATCTAAAGAGACAAAACCCACAGTGAAACCTAACACGTCCATCACTGATGGACGCGCATGAGGAGACGTGCATGAGGAGACACATGGTTCTATTACTAACTGTTAAGTCTGGATTCTTTCTTTTTCTCCAGTGAACTAGGATGGAGAGATTGCATGTAAAATATCATCATCCTGTTGCTCTGTTGTCATGTGCTTACGGGGCTAACTGTTAAGGCTGTTGTGTTTATCCCTCGGTTGCTCTTGACAGAATGACTGAGCCTAAAGCAGTAAACCCAGCGGAGTTTGCTCGCCTCTGCGATGTGGTTGACCAGTATGCCGAGCTGATCAATAAGCTCCGTGGTGAAGTCGCGTCTCTCCGAAAGGACCTCCAAGACGTTGCAGCCCTGCGCCGCGAGGTGGCGGAGCTACGGTAGGAAAATGCGGTTGTTGCCACGCCCCCCCCCCCCCCTTCTGATGTTTTCATAGCTCTACCGGATAAGTGGGATGGTACTGATGGGAAGTGCAGTGTCTTTCTAACTGCGTTGGATCTTGTGTTTCAGTTTAATTCCACCAGATACTACATAGACCGACTGCACGTTGCACTTCTCGTCTCGTTGCTATCCGGGCAGACAGCTGATTGAGCCACAGCGGTTCTCAGATCAGACTCAGACACAGCCTACTTATATGGAGAGTTCACCCACCAACTGAAGTTAACTTTGGAACATCCTGCTGCTGAGGTGGAGACCGACAGTAAACTGTGCCATCTGCGGCAGGGAGGGTCGTCCGTGAGTCGCTACACCGCGGATTTCTGTACCCACTGCAGACCACCTAGGGAGACGCCACCCTCCGGACCGCCTACTACGAGGGACTGGCTTCACGTATTAAGGACGAGCTCGCCGGTCGGGAGTTCCTCCGGATTGACCAGCGCCTGCTCTCTCGTCCGAGGCCAGCCCCCCGAACCCTGCCACCCATCACGCCATCTTTCTCGCACTCCATGCCCCGAACACCAGCTTTCACCACCACCGCTATGGCACCCGCCGGATCTCCACATCCCGCCGTGGTTGACACAGGAGACGGGGAACCCATGCAATTAGGACGCGCCTCCTTGAACCCTGCAAGGCGAGAACAACGTTTCAGGGAAGGACTTATTGTGGGTCGGCAGCGCATCATAGAGCCATATGCCCTCTCCGCCCGGGAAACGCCCAGGCCCGGTGAACCAGGGGTACAGTTCACTGGGTCCCCTCCATCTCGCCGCCACCACACCCAGCGTCTCGCGTCTCATGGTTCAGGTACACCTCCAATTTGGCCACAAACAAGTCAAAAGCTCCGTGTTCATCGACTCCGGTGCCGCCGGAAACTTTATTGACTCCTCATACGCCAAACAATTGGGGGTGGAAATTGAAGCGTTATCCCAGCTTGTTCGAATAACATCCGTCGACGGTTGGCCCCTTTCCTCCAGCTCTATCACCGCCCAGACTCGACCCATCACCCTCACCATTGACCAACACCAAGAATTAATCCGCTTTCACCTCACCTCCATCTCATCTCCACCCATCATCCTCGGATACCCCTGGCTACTACAACATGACCC
>CM059206.1:42074737-42078885 GCA_030347435.1 Clarias fuscus
CTCTTACACCAATTACTGTTTTTATTGATGTATTTTTTTATTTTTATGTATTTTTTATTTGTATTTGCTATGAAACAAGCTAGTTCTGGTTCTGACTGAAGTTAAAGCAGGAGTGTGAGCAGCCCCAGGCACTGTTGCATGATGGGAAAGTGCCGATATTAAATCCTGTGTGTGAGCAGAACTCTGATCTCAGCTCAGTTTTAACACACAAACACAATGAAACTGTAGATGTGCCAGTGTGTGTATGTTTGCATGTATGTGTTTGTGTGTGTGTGTGTGTGTGTGTGTGTGTGTGTGTGTGTGTGTGTGTGTGTGTGTGTTTGTGCAAACACAGCTCTACCACTTCCCTTGCAGCGCATGTGGAGTGTGTTGGACCACACGGATGTGGAGTGTGTGATTCACACACAGTGGAATGCTGTTTCTCTTCATAAATAAATAAATAATCCCTGCAGCTAAATTGTTGTTTTTCGTGAAAACTATCCACATCGCCCGTTCACAATCCTATAATAACGCACGACTGGGTTTGCGATCCGAGGCCGGTCCCTCGCTCCCGCCGTGCGCCGCGTCCCGAGGATCAGAACCTCTGAGGCTGGAGCTGCTTCCTGTTTCCACTGTTAGTGTTTTTCCGGGCTGTAATTGGTTCTGTGTTGTTCTGTGCCGTCAAACTGTGTTGGGTTTATTGTAATGGACAACGCCAAGGAAAAACTGCTTTGGAGAAACACACACACACACACACACACACACACACACACACACACAAAGCAGAAATGCTTTGGTTCTCCAGGGTGCCTGTCGTGTGTTGTGTAAATCCAGACCAGAACTAAAACACATGACTGGAGGAACACATTCGCCAAAAAATGTTAATCTTTCCAACCTTCAGATCTAAGAAATAATCCTGAGCGTGACTCATCTCTTCTAATTTACTGACAGATAAAGAGGGAGTGAAGGCTGACCAATCGGAACGCTCCGCCCGCTCGCTGTGACTCCGCCCGGGTTCGTTTAACTTACAACTAAAGTCTCGTTATGATTAAGAATAATTAACAAACAGTAATATTACAGACGGAGTTATACGAGTCTTTATTAATCGTTTCATGACGCTAGTTTTATTAATAATCCCGTCTGATCGCACTGCTGATGGTCAACGCTTTCCACATGGATTTCAGAACCCGAGAGAGAACTGTCCAGCCTTGTCGCTCTGACGTCCCGCGTAAAGGCGTCGGTTCTGACTGAGCGAGCTCGTGTGTGTTCATCACTAAATCCAGCGCAGAACTGAACCAGATGTTTAAAGAAAGGAATATCTGCCTGCTTTTTTTTTTCTCCCTCTGGATTGAGACAAAGAAATAAAAATATGAAAGCGAGAGCGTAAGGAAGGAATCAGACTGAAACCGAGCCTTTGATCGGACACAGAGACGTGGACGTGGAGGAGAAACACGATCGGGCTCACTGCCACGCTGATACACACTTAACACGAGACACGTTTGAGGCGCTGCCTCGCCGCGGGCCTCTCCTCCTCCCAGCATGCCCCGGGGTTCGATTCCATCCGAACAAACACCTGTACGGACCTGACGCGGATCGTCCTGCACGTAATTGGAGACAAATGTACGCTGTGTCAAATAGAGATGTTTCTCTGAACACACACACACACACACACAGAGCTGTGAGGCTATCGGCTGGTCCACACCATTAAACGCTTTATAGCTCAACCTGGAGCTTTTTATTACCGACTCCAGGAGTTTTAGAGTTTAGGGTTTGGGTTCAGCACGAGCATAGAGTTCATCAGCTGCTTTATTAATGATGTGAAAGGTCCTCACAAGGATAGTAAGGATAGGACGTGTGTGTGTGTAGTTAATGTGGTTGATGTAAAACAACGCCTGCTGATAAAAATCTTACAAGATAAATGAAACTTTAATTACACTGATATAAACTTTAACTGAAGGACTAAATGAGCAGATTTTGTCTAAAACCACTTGAATAATAATGAATAATAAAAACTGATCAATCTGAGAGAAAAACAGCTAATTATATAAAACAATATCACATAAAGGGTCAGACTATAGTCATTATTTAATGTTCCTGAATGTTTATGATTATGAGATTATTATAAACGATATAAATGTTTTCTCCTCCTTAGATTAAAACGGTTTTATTGCCACGTGATCTGACAGGAGATAAAAATAATTATAACTATTCTATAAGATTACTAGTGAGATTAAGTATCTTATAATTATGTTTTAATAAAATGTCTATCAATAGAAATTATAATCTCATAAAACCAAAACTAGCCGTGTGTGTGTGTGTGTGTGTGTGTGTGTGAGATCTTTTTTTGTTGTTTTGCAGATGGATGGATTATTATGTCTGGGAAGTCGCTCCTGGCCTCCTATCGTTATTTCTCTCAGGAATGCAAAACAGCCGAGACCTTCGCCCGGCGGACGTGCATCCGCCCCCCCCCCCCCCCCCCCATTCACCCCACCCCCACCCACACCCCAAAACACACACACACCCCGAACCCTTACGTTGTGTCTTTATCTCAGAATGAAGGTCACCTCCTAACCCTCCGCGGCTCTGCCTCTCCAGGCACATCACGACTGATCACATGACCATTATTAAGACGAGTATCTCGTCCGAGGTTCCCCGCGGTGATGACGGTGATGACGGTGATGACGGTGATGACGGTGATTTACAGCTGATTCAGATTTTTATCAGAAGGACACCTAGAGATACAGATCATCATGAGGACTGGAGTTAGCACGAACGGCCGAGTGTGTCGCCTTTATCCTGACATCAAACAGCCACTTCAGCTCTCAACACTGATCTGTGGAACACTCACACACTCACACACACACACTCACTCACACACTCACACACACACCCTCATGTCTCCTTAGGACACCCCCCCCTCCCCCCGCCAACAACGAAGATAAAACAGGAAATTCTTTTCAGGTAGGCAGGTTTTTAGAAATGTAGAGAGAAAATTCCTTCAGCACCTACACACACACACACACACACACACACACACACACACACAGATTCAGGAGGGTTAACCCTGATTAACTCGATGCCGGTTGTGATTTTACTTAAACACAGTTATCTTGATGTAAATACTTGAATGAAGCCGTTGTCATGGTGACTAACTGGCAGTGTGAACCGCGAGACCGGGTGAAGTGTGATGATGGATCTTTTCGACGGTGTGTGTCAGCGTCTCCACTTGCCGCTCTCAGCATGGCTCTTTGTAACCCTCAGACACCCTCACGTCTATTTAAACTCTCTCTCTGTCTCTCTCTGTCTCTCTTTATCTCTCCATCGTCCCCTCCTGCTGAGACAGCAGGGAGATAAAGGAGGACATCTCAGGGGACTAATCTGGCTTTTCCTTTAGTTAACGGCCTCCGATTTCCCAGATTAGCGCCTCTTTAATGACGCCACTGCCCTCTCGTTACAGAGGGGTCAGCCCTCGCTCCTCACAGGCCACGCCCCTACTAAACCCGCGCCGCGCTCCATCAGAACCGCGACAGGGCCGACTTCAGAGTCGTACAGAATGACGGGACGAATCCATTCAATCACACGCCTCATCCGGCCAATCACAGCGCGGGAGGGCGGGGCATCTCGGACGCTTCGCTGTTACAAAATGGCATGAATTACTCTAACAAGTAAATAAAAAATACAAACATAATAATTCACCCGTTAGCTTTCACAACAGGTTTAACGCCCCCCCCCCCACACACACACACACTCCACCCCCACACACACACACACACACACACACTCCACCCCCACACACACACACACACTCCACCCACACACACACACTCCACCCCCACACACACACTCCACCCTCCCCCCCCCCCACACACACACACACTCCATCCCCCCCCCCCCCACACACACTCTGTCTGTAGAGAGTGTGTGTGTGTGTGTGAGACACCTCTGTAGAGTGTGTGTGTGTGTGTGTGTGTGTGTGTGTGTGTGTGTGTGTGTGTGTGTGTGTGAGACACCTCTGTAGAGTGTGTGTGTGTGTGTGAGACACCTCTGTAGAGAGTGTGTGTGTGTGTGTGTGTGTGTGAGAGACACCTCTGTAGAGTGTGTGTGTGTGTGTGTGTGTGTGTGTGTGAGACACCTCTGTAGAGAGTGTGTGTGTGAGACACCTGAGACAT
>CM059206.1:42079385-42081885 GCA_030347435.1 Clarias fuscus
CCATTAGCAGCGCTAGCATTAGCAACATACTCCTTACCTGCTAGCGTCTTTAGCTGCAGCCTCGAAGCGAGCATAAAAGGTGTTCAGCTCGTCTGCCAGAGTCATGTCCGCGTTTGTCATACCGGATGTTGGAGCTTTATAGTCCGTTATTGTTCTTAGTCCCTGCCACAGGCTCCTAGAGTCACTCTGTTGGAGTTGTGACTCTAGCTTCCTCCCGTAGCGCTGCTTCGCTTCCTTCACCGCCTTCCGGACGTTATATGCCGCAGCCTTGTACATGTCCATGTTCCCCGAAGCAAGTCCCGCATTGTAGGCAGCAGCGCGAGATCTCAGAGCGTCGCGGATGGTTTTATCCACCCACGGCTTCTGATTGGGAAACGTTCTGATGGTCGTTTTCTGTACGGTATCATCCGCTAGTTTCCCGATGAATCCCACAACCGCTTCCGTAAACACGCTGACGTCATCGGAGCTGTTTCGGAACATGTCCCAGTCTGCGTCATCGAGTGCGTCTTGAAGCGCGGCCACCGATTGGTCCGTCCAGCGCGCGACCTCCCTCTGAACCGGAAGTTCCTGTTTAAGCCTTTGTTTATATTTTGGCATGAGGAAGATGGCGGCGTGGTCAGATTTCCCAAACGGTGGACAAGATTGTGCCTTGTAGCCGTCTTTAACTGGTGTGTAACAGTGGTCCAGTGTCCTTTCGCCCCTGGTCGGGCAGGTGATGTGCTGATGGAAGTTAGGCGCTGCACGTTTGAGGTTGGCACTGTTAAAGTCCCCCGCCACAATAAGCGCAGCGTCCCGGTGTTGTGTCTGGTGCTGTGTGAGTGCCTCATGCAGCTCGCATAAGGCAGTGTCCGTGTCCGCTTGTGGCGGAATATAAACGGCGCTGATTATGACCGATGTGAACTCCCGAGGAAGATAAAAAGGACGACATTTGATAGTCAATAGTTCCAGGTTGGGTGTGCAGGAGCGTGCGAGAGGAACAACGCTCGCGCTGTTGCACCAGCTGCTGTTCACCATTAAACACACGCCGCCTCCCCTTGTCTTCCCCGAGTCCCGTGTCCTGTCCATGCGGTGAACCGAGAAGAACTCGGCCGGCTGGATGGCGTGGTCCGGCACCGCTGGGTTCAGCCATGTCTCGGTGAAGCAGAGAAGATTGCAGTCCCGAATGTCTCTCTGGAACTTTATCCTGGCCCTGAGGTCATCGAGCTTGTTCTCCAGTGACTGGACATTGGCGAGCAGGATGCTAGGCAGAGGTGTGCGGTGTGCACGCGCTCTCAGCCTGTTCCTGACGCCGGCTCGTTTTCCTCGGGGCCGCCGCTTCGCGTCGCGTCCTTTGTTTACCCTCAGGATCTCACTCGGCCAGCTCGGATCCGGAGTTAAAAACGTCGAATTGTGAGTACATTGTAAACCAATAGAAATAAGAGTATCTCTATCGTACTTAATGCACTCAATGATGGTGAATTAGCCGGATTAAAGTTATTGAAAGTTAACTTAAAAAACGAAAACAAGGAAAAATAGGTCGGAGCAGTCGCGACGGCAGCCGACCTCACCGGCGCCATCTTGATAAAGACACAGCAGTGTCTTCTGCTGGTGTTGGTCCACCGTATCTTATTAACAGGAGATTTCAGAGCAGTTCATGCTTCCGTCTGCTGACGAGCTTTATGGAGATGCTGACTTCCTTTTCCACCAGGACTTCCACTTCTCTGCCTGAACATCTCCATGCCAAGCTGCACTCATGCAGGACTTTTGGCTAAAGGAGTCCTGACCGAGAAATCTTCAGGAATTCTGTATTGTATATCAGTTGGAATTATCCTAATACTCTGAGATACTGTTGTTGTTTTTTTTATTTTCAAGAGCTGTAACTCCTTAAAAAAGGCTTGAAATATTCCACTTTACATGACTAAATGAATCTTGAATATGTGGGTCTCACCTTTAAAACTAAATGAAAACGTTTCTGCAGTTGTCCATTTTATTTAGATGCAGTGTACAGCTGGACAGACACGAGTCTAGACAACCTGATCATGACGATCCCACACGCAGACTGAGCAGAAAGTCTCCTCCTGATCTCATACAAAACCTGTGCTAGGTAACATATGATTTAGGGTGAATTCTGTTTTTAAAACCGATCGCTTGGTCTAATTCACACATAGCATTCATGTTTCTATTTATCATTAAAAATAAAAATCCATAATCACGCTCACTCTGTATTTCAGACATTAACACACGTCCCATTTTCAGTTGGGGGAAAAAAATGCTTGCGTTTGCTACCTGAGGGGTGAAACGTGCACTGAGACTTTTGGACTCGAATGCATATGTGGCTTTTGAAGACCCGGTGATTACCGCTGGTGCGCTCGTGGGTTTATGATTAATAAGAGAGTGACGTGTTTTGGGGGTGAAAGGGTTATGAGAATACGGGGTTTATTAAAGAGGAAAACCTTCTCAGGTCATCTGCATTAGTCACTTAAAACATCACTACTTAACTTTCTGAGATAACACAGAGTCA
>CM059206.1:42086885-42091885 GCA_030347435.1 Clarias fuscus
AATAGAGAGACGTGAAGAAGTTTATTTCTCTTTCATCAATTCTATTATTATTGTACCGGTTTATACACACTGTAGACAGCACACACGTCTAGATCACTTTTTATTTCATTCTCTCCTCTGTCTCTTCCCTCTGTCTCTTTCTCTCTGTCTCTCTCCCTCTGTCTCTTTCTCTCTGTCTCTCTCTCTCTGTCTCTCAGCCACAAACAGGACGTTAATATCACCAACCATTCCCATTTTATTAAGGTGTATCCATATAAATGGCCCACCCTGTGTATTAAGAGTTTAGAAATTATACTTTTTTTTCCAATAAAAAAAAACTTTTTTTTCTGTCTGTCTCTCTCTGTCTCTCTCTCTGTCTGTTGTTCACAGAGAGAAACTGTTTTCCATGCTTTTATACATTGCTCCAGGTTGTCACCTTTGTTTAACCTTTTAAAACACATCTTTTTACCACTGAATGTAGATTTTACTCATCAGCTTTTTATTCTTGGTTTTAAATACGTCCGGAGAAACAGGTTCAAATGCCAGCTTATTAATTTTACCATTGGTCAAGCCAAGATGGCAATTTATACAAGCAGAAAAAATAAGCTGGCACAAAGCACAGACTGCGACCCCAAAAAGATCTTCTCCAGACTTGTTAAATCAAGAATT
Source organism: Clarias fuscus (assembly GCA_030347435.1). Taxonomy (NCBI): domain Eukaryota; kingdom Metazoa; phylum Chordata; class Actinopteri; order Siluriformes; family Clariidae; genus Clarias; species Clarias fuscus. Next base: position 42,087,534 of record CM059206.1, read on the forward strand.
TTAATTGATTTTAACTTTTACAAGAGTATGAAGGACATAAATATGTTTAAAACTATATGGTGCTGTGAGGAGACCTTGTGCTCAGTAGAAGATGACGAAATCATCTTTACCGCATATTTTAACTGAAAAAAAAGCACAATAACTATATAGGTTTTTAAAAGAAGGACTATAATGTCAAAAATGTCTTATTTATTTATTTATTTATTTATTTATCTATTTTAAATCAATTATTTACAAACTCAATCCTTTTTCTAGCTTATAAAACAAAACTTAAAGGATTGTAAAAAGTCAAAAAAAAGTCTCTCTTTGTCTGTCTCTCTCTGTCTCTCTCTCTCTCCTCCTCTCCCTCTGTCTCTCTGTCTCTCTCTGTCTGTCTCTTCTATTAGTCACATGGGAGGTTTTAGGGTGATGAGGGGAAGGTGACCAAAGTGCAGAAGTGTTTTTCCTCTGTCTCTTCGCCTCTTTTCTCTTCTCACCCTCTCTGTTTTATTCGCCAGGTTTGATCCGGCGGCGCTTTGAGGATGATAGACGCCGGTCCATAAACCCAGCGGGCGCAGCTCGAACATTAACCAGCGGGCGTCGAGCCAACGTGTCCGCGCTAATGCCTCTGTTCAAGCACCTCTTTATAGACACGCATGCCGCTTTATTGTCTCGCCGAAGGTGCTGTTATATAAATGTGCGATGAATAACAAAGCTCGGCTCACAGCTTGGAGTTAAAGCGTGACGTTAAACTAAACTGCTCTTGTTTGTTTTAGCGATCTGAAGCGTCGGAGAGGCTGTAATTAAATCACTCGTAATTACTGATTGCTGAGAGCATGTTGGATCTAATCTGTGTGTGAAACTCCTCCGCTCAGACCGACCTCCTGATTCACCCAGAAATTACAGTGAGGAAAGAGAAGAACGAGGTTCCACCGGGCTGCTCCTAAAAACCACCGAGAGTGTGTGTGTGTGTGTGTGTGTGTGTGTGTGTGTGTGTGTCCGAGGTGTAGGAAATAAACTGTGAATTAACAGAGTATTCGTGTGTTCGTATAGATCAAAAAGCCGTAAGCAGGTCCGACACACACACAGACACACACACACACACACACAGACACACACACAGACACTCTGAGGATGTTGCGTAGCTGTAATTTCTGATGGATGTGTGTTTCCTCTCCCCATCACTCCTCCCTTCAGCACCATGTTAATGGCCTCTCAGTCAGTTTACTTAATCAATGTCTGAAACATACAATCGGCTAAGTGCAGATACGGACTCGAACATTAATCCTGCATCCTCTAATTAGCATTATAAAGTAAATAAATAAACACACACACACACACACACACACATACAGTACATCTATACACATTAATAACACACACGTCTCTCTATCTGCCGTCTCAGTCTCCTCCACTCATCCTTTGTTTTTCCCTTCATCTCTCCATCCTATAAGTATATAAACTATAGCATATAAGGATGTCTGTCAGCTTAGATACTCTCACACTCACACACACACACACACACACACACACACACACACACACACAGTGCCTTGTGGGGGAAAAAAAGTGTCATGCTTTCTTTTCTCTGTAGATTGAGCACTGTTTGCTTTAACTGTCTCTTTTTCTCCCTCTCTTTATTTCAGCACCATGTGTGTGTGTGTGTGTGTGTGTGTGTGTGTGTGTGTGTGTGTGTGTTAGCACTGCGCTCAGAGAAACCCAATTCAGGAATGTAAGGTCGTACCATCGGCTTGCTGACAGCAAGATGGATGCAGTGAGTGACGCTCTTTTGTATCCCGCATTTTACACACACACACACACACACACACACACACACACACACATATCCTTTATAAAAATAAAGTGTCAAGGATACGCGGAACAATTCATTCCTCCTGGAAGACAGTTTAAACTCGTCATGTTGTCATTTCCAGCCCAGACCATCATCTCTCTCTCTCTCTCTCCCTGTGTGTGTGTGTGTGTGTGTGTGTGTGTGTGTGTGTCTCTCTCTCTCTCTCTGTGTGTGTGTGTGTGTGTGTGTGACTCTCTCTCTCTCTCTCTCTCTCTCTTCATCTCTTTCTTTCTCTCTTTTTCACACACTCACTGTTCTGTCTTGTGTTGATAAATAACAGGACATTTGTACAGAAAATGTTAAATTATGGCTAATATGTAAGAGTTAAAGTTATGAACACATCAACTATAACCGAATACGTTCTGCACAAATATTTAACACCTGATCGTGGTGATGTTTTGCATTTTGGAAGATTTTGAGGACATGAACAGTGACGACTCGGCTCTACTCTCATACACTGGATTTTTTTAATAAATCGATTTAGTTTTATTTATTTGGCTTCACTCAGAACCAGATTAACAGAACCAAACAGCAGAAGAGAGTAAACCGCGCTTCCTGTCTGGAAAAGGACACCTCGGTCCCACGCGCCCGTCTTCTGTGCACTTTACTCGACTCCGCCTGCTTTCTAATATCGCGTCTCTACACACAGATCAAAGTTGTGTATTTAGGTTTACAGTTTGTTTCGTAAGCAGCACTCCTTTAAAGCCTCCAATTTATCTGTTTTATCCAATTACACATGTGTACTATGTACAAGATATATTTCAGCACATAATTCCATGCAGCTAAAGTTATGCTGATTCTGATAAAGGAGGATGAAATGACCTGTTCCTTATTATATTAATACATGTTTTGTTTTTAATACACACACACACACACACACACAAATTATGTGCACAGTGTGAGATGAGATCAATTACTAGAACTGAAGAAATAGCAACATTTCCTTGCACTCCCAATAAAATAAAAAAGAAAATATAATAACAATAATAATAATAATAACAATAATAATAACAATAATAATAATAATAATAATAATAATAACAATAATAATAATGGCTACAGAATTACATCAGTAAATAAATCTAAGATCCGGCCCACAGCGCTTCTTGTGACGGCTATAATGAACAGGGTTTTGTACTGCATTTATATCTTCTCACATATTAACTGAAATCATTTGCATCCTACAAACTAAAATCTTGAGCAGAAACATAAAGACATTTTTAAAAGCCTGGCCTCTTGTTCGGGTGTTTGCCAAAACTCCTGGTTCATTTAACTGCCTTGATAACCTCTTCATTATTAAAACACTATTGGAATTCCAGATGTTCTAATCTTTAGATTAATAGAGAGAGCACGGGTCCAGCGCGCAGTGTGTACACCTCTGCTGCGTTCTGATCCAGTAAAACAAACCCAGACCCAGAGACGCCGTGAGAGACACACGGTTATAAGCACAGGGTGAACAGAAGGAACAGTATAATCATGATCAGTATGTAGCTTTAATACGCTTCAACAGTACACGGCATCCTCCAGATGATTCCACGTTATCAATCAAACCTGATCATGGGCCATGTGAGTGTTCTCTGAGCGACAGCAGCTCAGGCCGCACGCGCTACACACCCCATCGATCAGTGTTTATTATTATCATTTCATAACGGAGAGCCTCTAAGTCTGCCACGGCTCTGTCTTACTGCATTTTAAAAATACCGAGTCGTCGCGGATCTTTTCGTGTGACATGAATGCAGCGTGTGATGTCCGGGTTTATTCTGTGAAGTGTGAACAGTGTGAATGCAGCACTACATTCAGGACCCGTTCTGTTATTGAGATGTAAATGTCCATCAGCTGCCCCTGTGTCCTCTCAGTCTACGTTTCTAAATCATGTGGTCAGAGAGGAAGGTAACACACACACACACACACGCACACACACACACCCGCCTAACTGTAATAACGCCCTTCTCCTGTATCGGTTATTAAGCTTTATAGCGTTGACGTTATTACCGACTTACCGACACACTCGTTGGCCTCTCTGGCGGTCGCGCGCTGCCACGGTCGGTCGTAGTGGAACGGGTTTGCACCTGTCGCACTCGGGTCCCGCCGTGTTGTGCTTACACTCGCACACCAGCTCTCCGGTGCGGTCGCGCACACAGCGCGAGGCGTGCCCGTTACACTTGCACCGGCCGCCCACCTGCAGGTCGGACACGGCGTAGAAGTGCGATTCGTCCTCGTCCCCCGTCTCGGCCTCGCGCTCCTCGCCGTACAGGCGGCTGAACGTGATGCGGATGTCGGTGGCCGTGACCCAGTCCTGCAGCACGGGCGAGTTGTCGAAGTCGTGCGCGGACGGACGGCCGTCCAGCGTGCTGAAGGCCACGAGGCCGCCCGAGACCGGCTGCTGCGGCTGATGCTGCTGCTGCGGCTGCTGCGGCTGCGGCTGCTGGTGCGCGTCCGTGCACACGGCCTCCTGCTCGTTCTGCTTGGTGATGGCGGCCCGGTTCGGCTTGTTGTACACTTTCCTGCACTGGCTGGAGTA
>CM059206.1:42096885-42114385 GCA_030347435.1 Clarias fuscus
TTATGAGTAATTTGGTGTAAAGATATAACAGTATAAGAGTGGATTATAACTGAGCATGTAAGGTTTTGTAATTGGGTATCTGCATTAGGAGCAGCATGAACATCACCGAGCTGTCTGTGCTGGACATGTCACGCAGATCACCACATCTGAAGTTGTGAAGTCTACCGGTTTGTTTTACTGTTTAATGCAGTTATTAGTAAATGAGCAGATACAGAGGGACGTGCCGTGCACCGTTACGTTTCACTGGTAATCAAACACTCGTTCTCATGCACACGGGTCAGTGTTAAAGCTCAGTAATACAAACTCACACTCTTATAAATGAATTCTCCCTTCATTACTGCTCTTTATTGATATGGTTTACATCACATGAAGCACAGCTTCAGTAAATCAGCGTGAACGTGTATCTGTGACACTGAGCCGAGCTCCACAGCCACGCCGCGGTGCGCTATACAGTATTCACCACCTCTAACGTATGTTTTATTCATGAAATCTTCCTCTGTCTCTCAAACACAGAACTCAATGTGGGTGACCTTTTCTATCGCTTCAATTTAGGTGAGTTATATATTATCATGAGTGTGTGTGTGTGTGTGTGTGGGTGAATCGTGTGAGGGTGGAGTTACAGTTTACAGTAAGTACAGCATGCAGATCATGATCTGTTTGAGGAAGTGATCACATCATTTTTCATATACAAGAATGAATACACACATATTCACTCACACACTCACACACACACACACACACGTAACAAACCCATTTTAACTTATCAGCAGTTTAGCCCTCACTTCACAGTGTGTGTGTTACCCTGTGTGCACACTAGAGGGCGACATAATGTTTTACGTACGTTGTGTAGCTAGTGCAGTTCGCTAATCTAATCTAATCTGAGACTGAAGCTGAGCGTGACTCGACAATCTCGCGCACTATTCTAACGGGTTAGTGTGTGAAGAGCCCCTCGCATCGCCTGCAGTTTGTGGCTTGTGGGCGTCGACCGTGCAGATAAGGAGCTGTAGTAGACATTTCAGTAGCACTCTTAAAGCTTAAACACTCTACCATACACACACACACACACACACACACACTGACACATTATAACACACGACACGGTTCAGCACACACACACACAGACTCCAACACACACTGAAACATTCCAACACACTACAACACACTCACGCACTACAACACTAACACATGCTGAAACTGTCACACACACCAACACATGCTCACACTCTCCAACAAACACAAACACATTCCAGCACACACTAACACATTAAAACACTCCATTGCACACTTACACACTCCAGCACAAAGATACACACTCCTGCACACACTGAACTGCACACATCACCCAGCAGCTGTTCAGTACACTGTCACCCCCTAGTGGTGGTGTGTATTCAACGTATTCACTTGTCAACGTATTCACTTGTGAGGCTTGATTGACTGTTACTGCTGTCAATCAAGCCTCTTAATATAATAATAATCACACACACACACACACACACAGACACAAACAGAATTATGTATCCATTGTGAGATATTTACAACAAACCATTTGTCATGTTTACATTTGGGAATAAAGTAGAGATTTTTATGATCGTTGCCTGTGCATGCAAACTTCAGCAGTAGAGAACAATACAAGTTGACACACACACACACACACACCCACCCTCACACACACACACACACACACATATACACACAGGCACAGAGCCTGCTTTGCGTGCCCGTTTCCTCAGATGCAGGATGCCACAACACACTCCAATTCATAAAAACAACACAAAACATCAAAGAACGACTTCCGCTGCTGCGTGGGCGTGGAGGCTCCTCCCCTGCGTCCTCTCGTGCACCTTCCCTAAACTCACTTCCTGTTTCAGCACTGTTTGAGTGCTGCGTGTTTGTGTCTGTGTGCGTATGCATATGCGTCTCTGTCTCTCCGTCTGTGTGTGTGTGTGTGTACGTAAGAGTGTGCGTATGTTTGAAGCAGATGAAGCTCCTGCTGCACCCTGACAGAAATGTTTCCATTTATTCGATGGAGATGAAGTGAAGAACCTCTGACCTCTGATCTCTGACCTGCAGGAACATGGGGAGTGTGTGACGGCTGCAGGTAGGAGACCCACATCACGCACTTTCATACACAGGCGACAAGTGTGTGCGTTTCTGGTGCAGAGACACTGTTCGGTAAAAATGTGTGTGTGTGTGTGTGTGTGTGTGTGTGTGAGTTGCATTTGCTGTTATTAGTCTCATCAGCTGTTTCCTAAATCTTGTACAGAAATGCGGTACTTTTCCACATCACTACAGTGTGTACGCTTGTGTAGCTTTAGTGTGTATGTGTAAATAAAGATGTACCCTGGATGTTAGCAACCCGGTGACCAGGCGGAGTTCTGATTGGTACCGGTACTACTGGAACAGAACACCTTCAGATGTGGTTCAAACAAAACAATTGTGTCTGTATTTTTATATAATTATGGTACTGAAGGTGAATAAATGGAGTCTTGCAGGTGTGTGTGTGTGTGTGTGTGTGTGGTGAGGAGTCGGATTTACACGGAGCACACCTCTACCCCGCAGCAATGCACTTAAAAATGATTTACAGTAGCTGAAAACTTTCTAAAAGCTACATCAGCTCCACACTCGCAGGTGAAAGGTGCGCGGTACAGGAGGAGGAACCACTTCAGAGACCCCCCCCCCCCCCCCCCACACACACACACACACACACACACACACAAATCCTTAACGAGGAAATGAAAGACTCGCAGCCAGAGGATACCGAGATGGAAAAATAAGTATCATTATAAATATCACACGTCTTTAAAAGGTGTAGCAGGTTTGTATGTACAGCAGGAACATTTGGTTTAGTCTCTGAGAGCGTCCTATTAGTACTGATACTTCTGGTACAGTGTGTGTGAACCTTGTAGATCAGGACATTGTAACTGCGTGTATATATGAGTGTGTGTGTTGGGCCGGCACTTGACGTGGTGACCGAGTTGAAGGCTGCACCTGAGCGTGGCACTGGAGCTAAAGCTGAGCTTGGCATGGGCACTGGGCAAGGGATTGGCTAGGGCTCAGGAAATGAGAGGCCACACCACTATGCTCCCAAAGCCACACAAAGGCATGACGTCCTCAGATACCCCTTTCCCACCAAAGTGGACCAGCTGCTAGTTCATGTCTGGTGCTAGTGAGGTTTCAATAGCGAACCTCCTAAAAACTGGCTTTGTGTGAGTCACCTCATTACGTCACTGTATGTGTACATCACTGCTTTCCCACCAATGCTAGCAACCATGCTTGTGCTAGTGGAAATGTTAGCATCAATGCTAGTGGCAAAAAAAAATAAAAAATGCTAGCAGCAACCACAGCAATAGCGAACTTCAGCACGACTTAGTGAGCAGGTCTCCTGGTTTCTCATTACTATGAAGTATTTGAGCTGCCCGCTGCAGATTGAGTTAATTTTCTGAAGATGATTTCGTTGGTCGTGATAATCCCGCCCACAGGCACTTATCTACGCGGTTTTCGTAAGAGAGCAGAGCTGTGGAGTTTGGAGTTAGAGCGGCGGAGTGCAGTGCTGAGAGCTGCCCTGGTGCGTCGTCACTTCTGCCAACTCACCGTCTCTAGCGCTGTGTATAGCCCCCCCCCCTCCCCCTCCCCCACCTTGAGAGTTTTTGGCAGAGTCACTTACGTCTATCGGATAAAACATGCTTGAACAACGCTGTATTTGATATGTGGCTGAGGTTAAGCAGTGAGGAGCTGCACTTCAGATGCGCTGGTCCAGAGAGCAGGTGAAGGAAAGAATTAGTCTTCCTGCTCACCTGGCATGGGCTCCACCCCCCTAACCCCCCCCCCCCCCCCAAACCACCCCCGCCCAACCACACCCCCGCTGTAGAGGCGGCACTAAAAAAAAACCTTTAAATGACCTTTAAAAAACCTTTAGATTGTGTGAGATTAGTCCTGATATGAGTATAAATCTGATTATTATCTGACTCCCGCAGGCTTGACGTAATCAGGTGTGTGTAAGCGCTAACACCCGTAGATTTTCGGCTCAGTATGTTTCTGAAGAGAAAGACAGAGGGAATTCGATGCTCGCGGCGTGTTGACGTTGGCGGCCGCACGATTGGCCAGCGGCGGGATGATGCCGTCCACCAAGTCCGCGCGTGTGAGTCTAGCGTTTTACTCTGATCTCAGAACGCTAATATAGCTTAGCGAGTGTTCCACATTAGATGAAAAAGTAAAAGGCTTGGCAGGCTGGTGGTGGTGGTGGTGGTGTGTGTTTGTGGTGCACATTTGTCACCTCAGCTGCAGCAGTTCTCTGAATTTCACTGACAGGAAGTGAAAAAAAGGTGTGATCAATTTCCTGACTCCATCGCCGCACGGCGCTGTGCCATGCACCGGCCGCGTGTGTGTTCCAGCGCGCGGCTACGGCTGAGCCGCGCAGGAATCAACACTACGGCTAACGGGGTATATCACAAAAGTTCCCTCTCCCTGTCTCTCTCACACACACACACACACACACACACACACACACGGGGGGCAAAACTTCTGCTTTTCCCCCTGTGACTCATTCTGACATTTACTGATGCTGAACCATGAGGGAAGTTTTTCTTTTATTTATTCCCTCTTGTGTGTGTGTGTGTGTGTGTGTGTGTGTGTGTGTGTTAATGAGGCCACAAGCAAATATTTTATATCTTAACACAAAATTACACTCCATACTCTCACTCTCACTCTCACACACACACACATTTGCACTTCATGTAGGTATTAGTGATGTTACCCCTCGCACATCTTCCTGTTTGTGCGGTTTTGCTTATCAGCCGGATCATTTTCATCTTCTTTATCACCAGTAACAAACAAACACACACACACACACACACACACACACACAGACACACACAGATATGAATAACCCCTTTAAACCTCTCACAGTTGATGGCTGATTCAGTGGAATCTCTATTTATCGGCTGTGTGTGTGTGTGTTTGTGTGTGTTTGTGTGTGTGTGTGTGTGTGTGTTATATAACTCCAGCTCTCCTCACAGCTCTTAAAGAGGATCCTCTGTGCAGCAGGTTCGAGTTTTTATGTGTGTTGTGTTTTACAAGTTTCTCTCAGGTTGTTTAACACACGCTGACACACAAACACAAACACATATTCACACACACTCACACATAATGACACACACCAACACACAATGCTACACACTGACACACACACAGACACACAAAGACACACACACACACACTAACATATACTAACACACACTGACACACACTAACACACTACCATGCAATTACACACACACACAGTTAACACACACCTGAGAACTTGAGCTTGGTTTTAGACAGAACAATGCACAGACGAGGTCAAAAGATCCCTGTGCGTGCCAAAGTGTCCCACAGAGCACGGGCTGAGGTGTGCGTGTTTGTGTGTGTGTGTGTGTGTGTGTGTGTGTGTGTGTGTGTGTGACCTGAGCTGTTTAATGTGCCTGACCTTGCTGATTATGCCGAGTATCCGACTTCATAATGCAACAAATCACCTCCAGAGGAGTTCCCACTGCAATGAATGGTGGCCAACAGGAAAAAGCCCCGCTTCCTCATTTCCTGTCCAGAGAGGAAGTTGGCGCTCGTGTTCACCTGCGTTTGTAAATATGCCGCGTCCTCACCGTACCTGCGGCCCATTCATGAGGAAGAAAAGAGGAAGCGCTTTTCCATAATCTATTGTTCGGGGGCGATTATTTCCGAGCAGCAGCGGCAGGACGCGCGCTTATTGTGTGCTGCTGGGGCGAGAGGCGGGGCAGGAGGCGGGGCAGGAGGCGGGGCAGGAGGGGTTACAGCCAGGGTGAGAATCAGATACACAGGGCCACAGAGATTTCAGTTTATATATACAGTGCACATTACATTCTGTGTGTGTGTGTGTGTGTGTCTGTGTGTGTGTGTGTGTACATGTGTCTGTGTGTGTGTGTGTCTGTGTGTCTGTGTGTGTGTGTATGTGTGTCATCTCCAAACCTGAGACTATAACGGTAACACCACTGAGTTTCATGTTTTAGTCAAAGTGTAACTAAGATCTCATCAAATACACTGATTACATGCAACCTACTACCAGACACACACACACACACACACACACACACACAGACACGCGCACACACACATATGCACACACGTGCGCGCACACACACACACACACAAACACACACACACACGTACACACACAGACACACACATGTACACGTACACACACACAGACACACACACACACACACAGTGCCTTATGAGTGTGTATTAGGAGCTGGTGTGTGTGCTCTTTGGTCTGCTTTTTTTGTCTACGTGGGTTAAACCCACAGACAACCACAAGTGTGACTTTATTTGATCAGAAATGACTTCCATACACACGCACGTGCACACACACACACACACACACACACACACACACACACACACACACACACACACACACACACACACTCTTTATAACATGAAGTATAAAGATAAAAAATACAACATTGCTTTTTTTAACGCATGTTTATGGCTTTACACTTCCTGTTGTTTAACAGCAGCACTTTTTCTCTTTCTGCACTTTGTTTGTTTTTAACATCCTGCAGCTTTAGCAGCTCTTCACACACACACACACACACACACACACACACACTGCTTCACAAGTCCTTCATCAGCCAACATTTAGTATTTATATAAATACACCCACACCCACACAATCACGCGCACACACACACACACACACACACACACACAGGGGAACGGTGACGTGATGAGGGAACAGAAGCTTGTCTCAGCGTGGACTGACCCAGGTGACGCTCGGTGTTGTGGGAGACATAACGCCGCCTCTGAGAGACATAAACACACGGCTGATGATTTCTGCGCAGATGTGTGTATGTGTGTGTGTGTGTGTGTGTGTGTGTTTGTGTGTTTAAATTAATTAATTCTGGAGTGAAAGACTCGCTCCCTGTTCCTTAGTGCCACACACAGTGTGTGTGTGTGTGTGTCCTCATGGGGGTCACGCCTCAGTACTACCAAAGTGCTATCGCTAGTGCTTTACCGCCGTCTGCTCCAGGGGGCGCCGTATCACAGCTGGTACAGGTGAAGAAAAGCTGATTGGAAAGAATGTAATCAGGACGTTTATCAATGTAGCTACCTAATCAGGTAACGGAGTCTGTGTGTGTGTGTGTGTGTGTGTGTGTGTGTGTGTGTGTGTGTGTGTGTACTGTAACAGTAGTGAGGTGTGCGGTCAGACAGTGTGTACGGTGCGCGGCCTGATTGTGAAGCAGGAACAATAGAGCGACACCTGCTTCCTCGGGGAACTTCCTGTTTAGGGCAGCTAGAAATGGGATCTGGACAGAGAAGGAAAAGACCAGGAGATTCTCATGGACGGGGGTTAGTGCCCTGGACCAGGGACCTGATGTCTGTCTGTGTGTGTGTGTGTGTGTGTGACTTGGAGCATCATGACTAGCGCGTAAGGTAAGTGTTAGTCACGCCGCGCAGCTGCAGTTTCTGACTCTGAGACCTGGAGCTCCATCTGACGTCCACGTCACCACAACCTGCTGTATTTAACCCTGCTGAGCTTTAAACTGATTTCCTGTCCTCCCTGAATAGTCTTGGGTTTTGCACTTTGAGTCTCCAGCAGGAAGTGAAAAGTGAATGACATCTCATCTAAACACACTTTGTATTACAGCTCTAGCGGACTCTAATGATGTCACTGATGCTGATGCTCGTGTCTGTAGCCTCCTGGAACAGAGGCCCTTACACACTTATACACGGGGACTATTTATAATCCAGTTCTGGTCCGCTCGATGTTTCGTCCTTTATTCGTCTCACACCTTCACCTCTGACTCACTCAGCACAAAGAGTTTTTTTTGTAAGCAAGTCATTAAAATAATCTGAAAAATGAGAGAGATAAAACCATGAGTCACGTAACGGCGCCCCAGAGTGGCCATGATGTTCACCTGCTAGTTTTTGCACAAATTAACCAAACCATGGAAGGGAATTAAACAAAACACACAAACAAACTAGAGAGCCGTGACCAGTGCAGCACAAATATATAAGATTTTTCATTTAAAATGAACCTGATCACAGTCTGTTAGTGGATCCGATTAAATTCTTCATTTCTCTTGGAGATCTGATCCGTTTAGCTGATATCAGTTCGTTATCTCCGCTCCACGTCCAGTTTAACCAGTTTAACCATTTCAGATGTAAATTGTCACATCACCTCCAGATGATCTGGTGTTTCCCAGAATACATCACGACTCTGGACTGCGTTTCCCAGCAGCCTCCACTACGGCCTGGTTAGTCCTCAGTAACCTGTTTCCAAGTTCACCTGGATTCATTTCGGTTATTTAACTTCCCGATGTTCGTCTGTTCGGTTCACGCTGCTCTTGTGTCACTCGCTTGTGTTAGTTAGTTTGGGTTTTTATTAAATAAACACTTGGAAAGAACCCTTTCTGTACTAGATTCTGACATAAACAAACATATATTACAGTTCGTTATCGCTATAGCGACCTGTGACTCCGCCTCTGATCACAGGACTCACACCTCTGCCAGTGTTTATAGTGAAAATACTCACGGCTTAGCGGCGTTCTGAAGAACACGACTTACTTACGCTTTATATACATATACAATAATAACAATAACAGATGGGTTTATAGATAAATACTCTATTGATCCCAAATGAAATTCCATTAATTATTAAAATCCCTATTTCACACAAATATAATACTGATTTATTAAAAATTATAATATATGTACAATTTCTTTCTTTTTGTTTTTTTGATGTAATTTGTTAGGCAAAAAGAATCTTTATCTTCAACAATTTAATTAGGATTAGTGTCACATGTTCTTCACTCTGAATCAGAGATTGAGATTTCGATTTTATCGAGTAACCGATGACATTAAATTGGACTTTTTGCTCAGTTTTTTGTGCAAACAAAATTTATGTGTAAATAAATCCTCTCATTTCACAAGAGGAAGTGAGCACATCCTTTAACACGTCAACAAGGGCACTTCCACTTTTCACCGAGGACTTTTTGTGTGTTTGAAAAGGACGCGACTCCGAGCAGCTCGCTTTCAACCTCCTGATCGCTCTGTCACAGTAAATCAGTGGAATAAAACCCTGTGAGGTGTCGGACACGCCCCGCCCTCTCTCATGGTGTTTATGTGGAGTGTACAGTGAACACTCCATGACGTGAGCGCAGCGTGATACTTGCGTGACTCCGAGCCGCTCATTAAGCCACACTGTCTCTGTGTTTGTGAAGTAAACAGCTCCGACACAAAGACATGCAAAGTGAATAAGGAGACGTCCAGCTGTCATAAACCGGCCGTTTCATTCAGACTCGCCAAGCCGTGACTCATTACCGTGGAACTGACGCTCGGACCGTACGCCAGTCGACAGTAAATGCAAATGAAGCGGCGTGGCGTCTCGGTGAATGCGCGGTGACCTTCGCTCGGGCGCTAATGGAAAAGACTGATGCGCTTTCAGTTCTGTGACGAATTCTTTCCGTCCAGGAGGTTCACAATACAGCTGCAGGAGCGAGGGACGGCTCTATTGTTCAACTGTGTGAGAAGCAACTCCACACACACACACACACACACACACACATTATTATTAATAATATTATTGTAATAGCTGTAATGTTCTGGAGAATTATGCAGGATGACCAAAACAGTCAAACAATTCCAAATTGTAAATTAAAAAATATAAATCTAAAAAACTAATGTTAATATTTAATATAGTATTTTACAGATATTTTACCCTTGTGTATTTCTTTCCAATCCAACGACAGACGTTACACTAAGAAGTGCCGGCTAATTAACGTGATCATGAAAAACACTTCATAACCAGGATTAATGACTGAACAGCTCAGTAAGTAATTAACTAGCGAACCAGTTCTTCCAGTAATCTTGTCCTGACGGCAGCTGGAGGCTCACTGGTGTCCTCGTGCTGTTTACAGTGAGCTCGATCCTCCTAGTGGATAAACATCTCAGTCTCACAGCGTATCTCTAATCAGAAGCTGTTTACACACACCGTCTTTCTCGCCTGATTACATTTAATCCGAAATGAACCGTTTACAGAAGTGTGTGTACATGCTCGAAGTGTTTATAACTCGAGTATAACTTTTCTGAGGTTTTCTCATAAAGTGGATCTGCTCACTGTGAAGCATTTTATTTCCCGGCAACATGACTGCAGTCTGAGGTATAAGACGTACAACACTCTGCATCTGATCTCGAATCAGCACGGCCGCTTGAAGCATCAAGACTTCATTTCACTTTTAATGAGTTTAGAGGAGTGTTTACTTTAGAGAATCAGGATACAGATATGAGTTGGTCAAACCAACAGTGTGTAGTGTGTGTAGTCTCCATACACACATGGAAATAACATCGTTAACCTTGTGTTCTAACGACACTTCGAACTAACTGAAAGCGCTAACAGGCACATTTACGCTAACTTTGAGCTCTAAACGTGTCTGAACTGTGGAGCGTACGCTCCTGACTGAGGATGTGAAGACACACCTATAACAGAACACCACTTTTCATCGAGGTGCCCGTGTGTTTTCCCACTTTGTAGTGTGAACATCAAGTCGAACGGTGAGTTCCGAAATGCCACTTCTGGGTTCATCTGTGCGCATCATCAATGATTTTCTATCTGCAGCGATTAAGGAACAGATAACAGGAATCGAGAATAGTGAATAGGGACATATGAGGCGTGAATATGGGCTGCGTTACATTCCACAGTGTACTTTAAAGTGTGCTCCCTACTCCCTTCTCCATGTGGAGGGGATGTCAGGTGAGGGAACTTTTCGACGCCTCTAGTACAGACCTCTCTTCCTCCCCTGCGGAGATGTCGCCGCTGCTGTGGACATTTCACACTATGGAAATGAAATGTTAGATATTTATTGAAACAAAAACTGATACCATTATAAAATAAACATCTTTACATTTAGTCATGGGGCGGACTCTCTTATCCAGAGCGAATTACAAAAGTGCTTTGAAATTTCCATCAATGGACAGATCCTTACACTGAGTTACTAACTAAGTGCCACTGAAATGTGTAGAACTCGTAAACAGATGATTAGCCATTGTAATAGCAAAGATTTATTGAAACATTCAATCTAAAATGTATTGTGTCCGATTAATATGATGTTGTCCTCCATAATAATGATATATATATATATATATATATAAAATATTAATCCCTTTAGAATCTTTATTTCTTTTCACGCTCCAGCGATGGCTGATGGGAAATTTTTCATTCCCACTTCCGACACAGTGGTGACCCGTGTTCACTCGTTCCCTACAGCGTTCACAGTTTCCTCAGTCAGGCGGTCACACAGACGCAGTACTTCTCAGGGAACTTTCAGAACGCACCCCCTCTCGCCTCTTCCTCGTCCACTATCTATAACACGAAAACAACTTCCTGTCTCCTATCAGCTTGTAAAAAGTCCGACTGCAGTGAAAATGAGGAGTTTGTTATCAGGAACCGAATGTGTGTCTGAGATGAAGCAGGCGTTAATGTGATTAAAATCAGCAGCGAGCTGGAGCAGAACTCACTCGGGTAACACTCACTCCGTTTCATCAGTCCAAAACTTTTACACGTACATTTATTAAAGCTGAGGAGCTCCAAAGTCCATGAAGCTTTGCTTCTGCTTTAAACTGATCACGAGTTTGAGAATTGATCCAGAATATCAGTAGTGTATAAAAACTCTCAGGAGGTTTCCCAGCCTCGCTCTGGAGGGAAAGTCACACACCTCATCTGTGTTATACTGCCATGATGACTTTTAACTTTATAAATTAAACTAATGACTTTTTTGCATTTGCTTACTCAAACAGAAACCAGTGCTGGGTCATGTGACCCACTTCTCACCTCTCAGTGTTATGATTGTTTTGGCCAAACGAGACTTCGGCTGTCCTGCTGCGCTCTCAGTGCTTTACTGGAACATCCGTCTGTTATCTATAGAGGGTCACTAGGGCTCTCCCAGGGAGCGCAGGGCACAATGTAGAGTACACCTTGAATTACTTACCACCCCATCACACACACACACACACACACACACACACACACACACACACACACACACACATACTGTATCCATATTACACAATTTTCCTTGTGAGAGGAAAACTAGAGAACCCAGAGGAAACCCAGCAAGCTTAGGAAGAGCATACAAACTGCAAACACACACACACACACTTACACAGCCAAAAATCTAACTAACCCTGGAGGTGCACAGTGTCAGGGCTAATCACTAAGCCTCTGTGCCACCATTTTCCGTACAGTAAGTCCTCTACATAGGAACGAGTTCCGTTGCGAGAGCTCATTCATAAGTCCAGATTGTTTGTTCAACAAACATTGTCTAGGTACTGGGATACTAACACACCTGCTATACACAGTATAAAACTAACATGATCTTGTCCTGGTTCTTTAGAATTGAGCCGATGTATCACGATTCACGTCAAAAGAACGAGCGGTGTCTGCCATCTTTTCACCGTCTAATCACCGCCGCCTTTATGCTCTTTGTTCTGGATGGGATGCTCTCCGCACACACACACACACACACACACACACACACGTGACAGTGCACACCAGACATGTGATCTAACCTCTGTGATTAACATGTGCAGACGCACGTTTGTATCTTCGAAAGTTCATAACTCAAATGCTCATATGTAGGGGACCTGCTGTAGATATACAGTGTGTAGAAACACTTCTCAGGAAAGACTTGGACGTGACTCCACTTTGCACAAAAGTCTTTTATCACGTGCGCGATTCGCAACCGCGGACTGAACAGAGCTGCCGCTGGGCGACGCGCTCTCGTGCCTGGTGCCTTTATACAGCGGCGGCTCAGGGCGGCGGCTTCTGGATCGAGTTCAGAGGACGAGTTCGTCAACAGGGACAAAGTTTATCAGAATGTTCTGGTCTCCAGCCGATTTGTTCGTACTGTGAGCCGATGTGAATCGAGATTCCACCGCGTGTGGAGAAATACTTTAGATTCTGCAAAAATAAAATCATAAATGTCAATCAAACACCTTTAATCCTGAGGTATAATTTAAAGTGAATAATTTCTCTTATAATTGGTTTGTTTGTTTGAGCACATGTGTGTGTGTGTGTGTGTGTGTGTGCGCGCCGGTGTTTATTGAGTTAAAATCGCGCGGGACCGAGGCGGCGTGTGTGCGCGTGCGCGGGCGGATGTCCGCTGAGCCGCCATTACAGCTCGTGACCGCTCCCCCGTGCGCGCGCGCTGTGGAGCTGCTCTGTGATTGGCTGAGTGTGTGATGGCGTTTGATGTGGAGCGCGCGGGTGAGTGTCTGTTCAGGCTGAGCTCCGGCTCGCGCGGCAACTCGCGGTGACGTCATCCGGTGCGCGTGTGGTGTGTATGTCCGGTCCTGAGGCTGGAGAAGGAGTTAGTGTGTTAGGAATGAGAACAGGTGCGTGTGCGCGTGTGTGTGAGAGAGTGTGGAGTGAGTGCGTGTGTGTGAGAGAGTGTGGAGTGAGTGCGTGTGTGTGTGTGTGTTCGGCTCAGGTGTGTGGAGTGAGTGTGTGTGTGTTCGGCTCAGGTGTGTGGAGTGAGTGTGTGTGTGTTCGTAATCGAATTAACTCTCGCAACACCACAGTCAGGTCAGGTTACATATGAAGCTTTTCCATTTCATACACCATCAGATCAGATTCATCCTTTTTCCCCTCGTTGTTGACTTTTCCTCCTCTCCTTTACTAGCGCCCCCTAGTGTCGAGTGAGGACAGGTTCAGGGCTGTGTGTGTGTGTGTGTGTGTGCGCGCGTCCTCCTTGTGAAAGGGTGGTGCACTTATTTAGATATGAGTTTTCTGAGAATGTGTGAGTGAGTGTGAATGTGTTGTTTTGTTTTATGTAGATTGTTGGTGGACATAACAGGATGTATTATGTGCTTCAGCGGTCCACCGTTTCACAACACACATTTTTAGCTTCCTGATTAATAAATGTGAAGGAACAGAAATTAACAAGAAGTGTGTGTGTGTGTGTGTGTGTGTGTGTGTTTGGTTTCAGCTCATGAAAATGCTGCAGTTCTCTCTTTTTTTAAATAAACCTACTTTGTCATAATGAGACGTGTGGCCTTTTCGAGAGCTTTATTGTCGTATCAGCGGAACACAAAAGTCATAAGTAAACACTCGCCAGTTAGCGCAGCGCAACGAGTCGGCTAGTTGACGATAAACGCTCGCTCTCAGGGCCGTAGCGTCCGGTTTTATCGAACAGAGCAGAGCGCTAGCGAGCTGAAGCGTTTGTCCAGTTTAAGAATTACCGCTCACGCCTCCACTTCGGCACAGGATTCATTCAGGCTGTTGACATTCACACGTATTGTTCCAGCGTGGCATTTAGCACGCTAATCTCCTCATTTTAACCTCTACGTGACTGTGATTAGCTTGTGCTTGGTTTCCTCAGTATATCTAAAATTCAATCTTAAATTTCAACAGGATGTGTGTGGGTTTTTTTTTTTTTTTTCTCAAATCCGTTAGCGTGGTGTTAGCGTGGTGTGTGTGCACGTCTGTCGGCGTCTCTTGCGCCCTGAAAGGAACTTATCTGTGTGAGCTGCAGATAAAAACGTGACTCACAGTGGATACACACGGCCGGGGATTTACACACTACTGCAACGCTGTGCATTTTAAAGGGAGAATTGCGTGTATTTTGAGCGTGTGACAAACGTGAGTCGGGTCTCCCGGGCACGAGCGTCCGCGCTATAAACACTGTCCTGGTGTCAGAAATACCATCGGCACGCCGTTAGCGGGAATTCTGACCAGAGCGGCGAGCGAGAGCCGCAGAACTTCCCTGTTTAGAGGAAAGGTTTCTGTGGAAGGAGAACTTTACACCACATTTGCATAAAACATTCACACATTCACAGCGCGCCGGAGGAGAGGAGCGGCTCTGGATCTCACGCTTTACCGCGCGCTCGGTTCAGTCAGGTGGTGCAGTTTGTTCTTATGGAGTGTGTTAATGATGTGATGGCGTCCTGTAGCGCAGCGCCGGCGTCGCGGACCAGCGTCTGAGGACCCGCAGGTGATTAATCACTTTAACATCACATTTTAATGAAATCACACTCGAGCTCGCTAATTACACACGTGACATCTGGATTATTCTGTCTCCTGATTGGTCAGAAGGTGTTGATTAATTCTCAGAGGTCAGCGGTAGCGCTCTCCTCAGGCCTGATGCGCTCACGCTCCTCTTCACGTTGTTTTCGGGGTTTTGAGATGAAAGTGTCAGTCAGCAGATTGCAGTGGTGAAGTTTCTGCTCATGCTGTTCATAAATATCCTGATGAACCATTTTGTAAAAGTGAGAACAGAAACTCAGCGCTTTCTGCTGATGTTAAATGCAGCTGTAAACAGATTAAAGGCATGACGCGTGCGATCGGAACGTGGCTACTGCTTGCTGTCGGTTCGACTCTCTTGGGGATGTGATGCTGCAGGGAGTCGATCAGCGTCAGGTCGGAGGAGCTCTGTCACACTGCATCACCCTGCTAGTGATTACTTTCCTATAAATGCACACCTCTACCAGGGTTTTACTGCTTACTTACTTCCCAGTATGTTTAAACATGTACTCTCTCTCAAACACACACACACACACACACACACAGGATGTACTTTATTGGTACGACACTTGGGGACATTCATATTAGCAAAGCTGTTACAGAACACGTCACAAGACAACTGAAGAAATAAATATAAAATTGAGAACACACACACACACAAACTGTGGGGCTTTTAGTTTTTTCACCCTGGGGAATTTCTGCTCTTATTTCACCCGTGTGTCCGGTGCGAAGGCGAAATGTCACGTCCACCGATAACCTTTCTGTCTGCGTCGTTCATAAATATCTCACAGATGAACCACTTTCCTTTTTTATAGTCGCTGTTTCCGGCCATATTTCTGCCGAAGCTGTTTTTCTGACCTCAGCATGTTGGAGGGGAAGTTTCTGTTGCACAATCCTGATCCGAGATGGAAGAAAAACCTCCTCTGTGCCAGTGTTGTGTTTTAAAGGGTCGAGACTGAAAGAGGAAGCGTGACCACACCGGGATGTTTTTATAATCTGAGTGCTGACATTCACCTCAGCGTCAGTACACCTGATCATAATGACACTGTGTGTGTGTGTGTGTGTGTGTGTGTGGGGAACACAAAGCTGTTTACAGACGCAGGCAGTCGTGGCCTTCGGGCATCTCGGGGTTGGAACTCGCCTCATCCTGCCTCTGCCTCCTGTTTGATTTGGGCTGAAACCTGCTTCTGGCTTTTTGTTGGAATTTACTTTTAACAAACTCTGTTATTGCCCCAGCGTGTCAGCTCCAGTGTCAGCACACAGAGAAAAAAAGTGAAGTGAAAACATTCCAGTGACGTAACTGGTTCAGGAAGTGGCAGGAGAACAGGTTGTCCCCAAACACCTCCACCAACCACCGGCCGCTCCGACTGTCTCCGCTCAGAAACTCACACTGAGGAGGAAGTTCTGAGGATATCACACACACACACACACACACAGACACACACATTAACTGAACACCTATTAGATGACCACCAGGGTGCGAGTGTGTAGTAAAGGGCAGGTAGTCTGTAACGCTCCAGTCGAGCTCCCTCTGGGTCGTCACGTCACATACGCATTAATGGATGGAGTCGATGGGGTGCCGATACTTATGTGCCACAGCAAATGGATCGGTGGTTTGAAGGACCTGAGAGAACAGCAAAGAGAGTTTACTGTTAGAGTTCATTTAACCTAAAGATAACTCACACACACACACACATGCACACACCACAGTGGCATCATGGCATGTATGTGTGTGTGTGTGTGTGGGGGGGGTCACCAAAAACATATTTATAAGATCATTACATATCCAAATAAAATAATAAACATGAGGATGTGTTTGTGTAGGTGTGTGAGTGTTAGTGTGTGACAGCATCATTTCCATATGATATTCTGTGGAAGTTCGTTAATCAGCGGATTTACAACCAGGAAGATAAACAGGTGGTGAGGAGGAGGGGCGGTCCCTGAAATTCCCCTGGAGGGAGGGGGGGGGGGGGCGGCTAAGGGAGAGTGAGGGGAGGGGGGAGAGTTTTCTAGGAAGCAAAATAATTTGCCTAAACGTCTATCTTTATCAGACATGCAAAAATCCGGTGTGTTACTTCCCCAAGCAGTGTGTCTGTCTTCCTCTGTCTCTCTCTCTCTAGATTCTACTTAATCTGCATAAAAGAACAACAAGGACAAGCAGAAAGTACAACACACACCGTACCGCTCTCAACCAATCAGAACACACCGTACCGCTCTCGCCCAGTCAGAACACACCGTACCGCTCTCGCCCAGTCAGAACACACTGGACCGCTCTCGCCCAATCAGAACACACTGTACCGCTCTCAGCCAATCAGAACACACCATAAAGCTCTCGCCCAATCAGAATACCGCTCTCAACCAGTCAGAACACACCGTACCGCTCTCAACCAGTCAGAACACACCGTACCGCTCTCGCCCAGTCAGAACACACTGTACCGCTCTCGCCCAATCAGAACACACTGTACCGCT
>CM059206.1:42124385-42126885 GCA_030347435.1 Clarias fuscus
TGTCTTTCTCTCTCTCTCACACACACACACACACACACACACACACACACACACACACACACACCATCTGTGCACTGCAATGTTTAGACTTTAACACAGTGTCTCAGTCACATGACCTGTCATTTAACTTGGGCTGTATGTGTCGTGGGTCATGTGATCAGTCTTTACACTAAGCAGTAATGACTAACAAAATATTGCAATTAGAAACACGCGTTCTCCTCCTCTCCTCTCCTCTCCTCCTCTCCTCTCCTCTCCTCCTCTCCTCCTCTCCTCTCCTCTCCTCCTCTCCTCCTCTCCTCTCCTCTCCTCCTCTCCTCTCCTCTTCTCCTCCTCTCCTCTCCTCTCCTCTTCTCCTCCTCTCCTCCTCTTGAACTATAATTTAATGATGTGTGAATGCTGAGGTCACTGAGGTCAGATGTGAAACACACATGCTGTGATTTCACACGTTTTTGTCTCCAGATCCTAAACGTGAGTTCCTGCAGCTGACCATGACAGAGGTTTTAAAGAGACAGAACTCCAAATCAAAAAGAAGCTACAATCAGGTAAATAAAGAGTGTGAGAGTGAGCGTGAGAGTGAGTGTGAGTCTGTGTGTCTGTGTGTGTGAGAGAGAGTGAGTGTGAGAGAGAGTTAGTGTGTGTGTGTGTGTGTGTGAGTGAGTGTGTGTGTGTGTGTGTGTGTGTGTGTGTGTGTGTGTGTGTGTGTGTGTGTGTGTGTGAGAGAGTGAGTGTGTGTGTGTGAGAGTGAGTGTGTGTGAGTGTGTGAGAGTGAGTGTGTGTGTGAGAGTGTGTGTGTGTGTGAGAGAGTGAGTGTGTGTGAGTGAGTGAGTGTGTGTGAGTGAGTGTGTGTGAGTGTGAGAGTGTGTGTGTGTGTGAGTGAGTGAGTGTGTGTGAGTGAGTGTGTGTGAGTGAGTGTGTGTGAGAGAGTGAGTGTGTGTGAGTGTGTGAGAGTGAGTGTGTGTGTGAGAGTGTGTGTGTGTGTGAGAGAGTGAGTGTGTGTGAGAGAGTGAGTGTGTGTGAGTGAGTGTGAGAGTTTAGGGTGGATCTGAGAGAAAAGAACGAGTGATGAAGGAGGACGAGACGAGAGCCGTTCTGTCGAGATGATAAAATCTGAAGCTCAGGAAGGAAGCTGGGTTTATATATCGACGGTGCAAAACACACGGCACGCCGATCAAACACAAACACGCCGAGCGAGTAGCATACAGCGCCAACACACACACACACACACACACACACACACACACACACACACACGTACACACACTGCATGTGCACCGACAGACACCACCGGAGCGGCAGTGTTTTTCACTGCAGTTTCACACCTTGGGGTTTTTGTTTTGGTGTCAGTGAGCCACAAAACTCTCACTTTTCTTCAGTCTGAAACAACACACACACACACACACACACACAAAACACCTCGCTGAGATTGATTTCAGTCTATTTACTTTAAAATCAGCATAAAAAATTCAAAGAAGAAAAGTCAAACGTCTTGAACAACTAAATATTTAAATATATGCGAGGATTAATTATGATAATCACAGATAATCAGAACACTGTTCGTTAAGTAAAGTCGTAATGACAGGAGGTTAGTTTTTAATCTCTATTTAAAATTTTTATAAGATCTTAATTAATTACAGTAATCATTATTAGAGCTCAAAAATTAGGCTATTTAAAATAATGATTACAAACAGCTAGGTTTTATTTTGCTTTAAATAAGCAGATCTATGTAATTTAGTAATCCATCCATCCATCTTCAACCGCTTATCCAAAATCGGATCGCGGGAGTAACAGTTCCAGGAAGAAACCCCAAACTTCCCTTTCCCCAGCCATCTCAGCTAACTCTGACCGGGGAATCCTGAGTTGTTCCCAGGCTAGTGTGGAGATATAATCTCTCCACCTAGTCCTTGGTCTGCCTCATGACCTCCTTCCAGCTGGACGTGCCAAGAACACCTCCCTAGGAAGGCATCTTGGTGACATCCTTACTAGATGCCCGAACCACCTCAACTGACTTCTTTCCACACGAAGGAGCAGCGACTCTACTCTAAGTTTATCCCTGGTGGCTGAGCTTCTCATCCTATCTTTAATAAAAAAGCCACCTACCCTTCTGAGAAAACCCATTTGTATTCGCGATCTTGTCCTTATGGTCATCACCCAACCCTCATGGCCATAGGTGAGGATTGGAATGAAGATCGACCGGTAGATTGAAAGCTTGGCATTTTGGCTCAACTCTCTTTTCGTCACAACAGTGCGGTAAAGTGACTTCAATACCGCCCCCGCTGGTCCAATTCTCCGACCAACTTCACTTTCCAATGTACTTAAACTCCTTCACTTGGGATAACAACTCTCTCCCTACCTGGAGTAGACATTTTCTTTTCTACTGAGAGCCATGGCCACAGATTTCAAGGTGCTGATCCCTGCCTCATCCCTGCCGTTTCACACTCGGCTGTAAACCGATCCAGCAAGCGCTGCAGGTTACAGGCTGATGAGGACATTAGGACAGCAT
>CM059206.1:42131885-42136885 GCA_030347435.1 Clarias fuscus
CTATTCATAGATTAAATATTCAGAGGTGCTTTATTAATGTGACAAATATTGTACATTCATAACGCCAAAGCTTAGAAATACATCACAAGAAAATAAGTAAAGTAAAAAAAAAAGAGAATAGTATAGAAAGAGCGATAAATAACTAAACTCTGTCTGTCTCTCTCCCGGGTGTTTGTTCAGCCTCAGTGCACTTCCTCATATTGTCTCTCAGTGACAGCAGGAATTCTGGGTAGTTCTGGGTGAGTGCTGTGATTGTGACTGAATGATAAAGAGGAACTCAGCAGGTGTGTGTTTGTGTGTGTTTTATCTTCAGGTTTAAGAATTGGAGAGTAAAATTATCGTTCATTATACGGCAGTCAGTTGTGATCGAGTGATCTGATTGGACGAGAGGCGTGTCACGGGTGGGGCTAATAGCGCTGTGATATTTTCCCGGCGTTTGAATAATCAATGATGTTTGTGGAACTGTTGTATAAAATCAATATCACACTCGCGCTCATGCTGTTGTACTGAATATCCGCACGGCTGTGATATCGCCAGTACTCGCACTGCACCCTCGCGCCTACCACCGCACCGCAGCCGTGCTGATATTCAGAACAACAGAACCAGCTCCAGTAAAATATGTTTCATTTGTTTTTGACTCTGGGACGTTTACGTTTTCTTCTAAATTCTGTTCGCACTCACTTTGTGGAAATGTATTAGAATTGATTCTGATTATTTGCTATAAAATGGGTGGTCGTGGAGCTCAATCTGGCAACCCTGGCACCACCTGTCGCGTCATGTCCTTTGCTCCGCCCCTGAGCACGGGGCAGCCCGACTCCTGCCCCAATGAGCTTCCAGTGACGCTTGTTGCAGTTCTCATATTTCACCACTAGAGGCAGTAACCGCCCGACAGAACGTGGTCTCAAATCTGTCAGACTGCCGTCATCCATGACTGAGATTTCAGCAGTTTGATGTGTAAGGAGGCAGAAATAAGGACTTTATGAAGATTATTGATAAAGTAACGGCGTATGAAGACGGTGAGGCTCTGACGCTTCATAACATAAACAACAGAGGAACGCTTTAATACCTCATCACTTTAGGAGGAAATCACCACCACCCAGATACGCCCCTTCACCACTATGATGTCACAGTAGGAGGAGTTTATTCCGTAAAGCAACACTGTGATGTAATAAAACGCACAAAACTCCACTTACGCTACAAAAATATACAATATAATTACGCTCTCTCTCTCTGTGTCTCTCTGTCTCTCTGTCTCTCTCCCTCTGTGTCTCTCTGTCTCTCTCTCTGTCTCTCTCCCTCTGTGTCTCTCTGTCTCTCTCTCTGTCTCTCTCCCTCTGTGTCTCTCTGTCTCTCTCTCTGTCTCTCTCCCTCTGTCTCTCTCCCTCTGTGTCTCTCTGTCTCTCTCCCTCTGTGTCTCTCTGTCTCTCTCTCTGTCTCTCTCCCTCTGTGTCTCTCTGTCTCTCTCTCTGTCTCTCTCCCTCTGTGTCTTTCTGTCTCTCTCTCTCTCTGTCTCTCTCTCTGTCTCTCTCCCTCTGTGTCTCTCTGTCTCTCTCTCTGTCTCTCTCCCTCTGTCTCTCTCCCTCTGTGTCTCTCTGTCTCTCTCCCTCTGTGTCTCTCTGTCTCTCTCCCTCTGTGTCTCTCTGTCTCTCTCTCTCTGTCTGTCTGTCTGTCTCTCTCTCTCCCTCTCCCTGTGTCTCTCCCTCTCCCTGTGTCTCTCTCTCCCTCTGTGTCTCTCTGTCTCTCTCTCTGTCTCTCTCCCTCTGTCTCTCTCCCTCTGTCTCTCTCCCTCTGTGTCTCTCTGTGTCTCTCCCTCTGTGTCTCTCTGTCTCTCTCTCTGTCTGTCGGTCTGTCTCTCTCTCTCCCTCTCCCTGTGTCTCTCTCTCCCTCTGTGTCTCTCTCTCTCTCTCTGTCTCTTCTTTTCTGTTCCACATAAAGAGAAAACGTGTTTCCTGTTTCCCACTTTTCAGTTTTTTTGTTCATTTTAGCTCGTGATTGAACTTCAGCTGTCAGAGCACTCGAATGACACGGGAGACAGTAAAGCAGGTCATTCTCACTGTGTGTGTGTGTGTGTGTGTGTGTGTGTGTGTGTGTGTGTGTTTGGACACGGTGCTTTTTCAGGTTAAATATAACCCTCTGCTTTTCCGCCTACACATTTAGAGAGCCAGGAAACACATCAGTTCCTGCTGCTCTCTCTCTCTCTCTCTCTCTCTCAGTTACAGGACATTTTGTGGTTTTGCATGCTGCTGAGACAGCGCACTTCATCTTTAGACACTTTCATTTCAGAACACAGGCTTAATAAACACACACACACACACACACACACACACACACACACACACACACACACACACACACTGGCCCAGATGCTCTGTGGTTATTGAAGTGTATGTAAGGTTACACCACAGCAACAGAGAGAGAGAGTGTGTGTGTCTGTGTGTGTGTGTGTCTGTGTGCGTGTGTGTGTGTGTGTGTGTCTGTGTGTGTGTGTATACAGTCAGTCGCCACATTTCCTCCACCGCTGGAAAATAACTGAAGATGTTAGAGCGAGATTGTGTTTGTCGCCACTGACGTCCTCGTGTTTCAGATTCACTGCTCACAGAGAGGGACAAACAAACACACTACAAACAAACACACTACAAACAAACACACTACAAACAAACACACTACAAACAAACACACTACAAACAAACACACTACAAACAAACACACTACAAACAGAGTAAACAAACCCAGTAACAAGGTAAACAGATAACAACACAAAGGGACGGTATACTTATGTTTAAAATTCTTTAAATTTACTGTTCTTATGATCCTCATGGCGTCTGGAATTACAGAAACTTTATATGAGTTCATCTAGTTGTGATTTTTTTTTTTTTCAGTTAATCTCACACACACAGTCTCACGTGTGTGTGTTTAGGATGTGGGTTGATTCAGTGCAGATATTACAGGAAATAGTAAAGGTATTTGTTAAAAAAAGAGAATTCAGAGACAGAGGAGGGTTCCACAGTGTGTGTGTGTGTGTGTGTGTGTGTGTGTGTGTGTTTTTACCCGCTGATTGTTTTTCTTTAGTTTATTAATATTGCACAACGCTGTGGGTTTTGTGTAGATGTAATCTTGCCCCGGCCCCAGTATACACACACACACACACACACACACACACACAGATGACAGGAGTGTGTTACAGTCAGACGTCACTGTGCCAGTAGCATGAAGCTCCCTGATGCGCGCGATCGTTCTGCTGGAGGAACCCGGTGCGCTAACACACGCTAGTCACTTCACTGTGACACAAACCTCCACCACCAGCAACCCAGTTAAACTACTCGGGATAAAAGTCTCACTAAAAGCCTTTAAACATAGTAACACTAATGCTAATGATGCTAATATCCACCAGTGCTAGCTAGACAGCGTTAAGCCTCTAAAACCTGTTTTTTTTCTGAGAAGCAGGAGACGTGATGAGGAGACGTGATGAGGAGACGTGTCTCTGTAACGTGAGAAACCATTCTAAAATACAAAATGTACATACTATATGAGTGTGTCTGCAGTGGGTGTGTCTGCAGTGGGTGTGTCTGCAGTGGGTGTGTCTGTGTTTAAATCGCTTATGAATCTGCATTTACATATTAATTTACTGGATTATTACTAATATTTATAATAAACGTATTAATGTTCATTACATTAGGGCGAAATCGTGGCGCAGTGATTAGCACTCGCACCACGCAGCTACAGGAATGAGGGTTTGAGGTCCGCCCCAGGTGTGTGTGTGTGTGTGTGTGTGTGTGTGTGTGTGTGTGTGTGTGTGTGTGCAGTGTGTGTGTGTGTGTGTGTGTGTGTGTGTGTGTGTGTGTGCAGTGTGTGTGTGTGTGTGTGTGTGTGTGTGTGTGTGTGTGTGTACACTGTATGTGTGCAGTGTATGTGTGTGTGTGTGTACAGTGTGTGTGTACAGTGTGTGTGTGCGTGCGCAGTCTGTGTGTGTGTATGTGTGTGTACGTGTAAAGTGTGTGTGTGTATGTGCAGTGTGTGTGCGCGAGCATGTGTGTGTGTGTATGTGTGTGTGTGTGTGTGTGTACACTGTATGTGTGCAGTGTATGTGTGTGTGTATGTGCAGTGTGTGTGCGCGAGCATGTGTGTGTGTGTATGTGTGTGTGTGTGTACACTGTATGTGTGCAGTGTATGTGTGTGTGTGTGTACAGTGTGTGTGTACAGTGTGTGTGTGCGTGCGCAGTCTGTGTGTGTGTATGTGTGTGTACGTGTAATGTGTGTGTGCGTGCGTGCAGTGTGTGTGTGTGCAGTGTGTGTGCGTGCGTGTGTGTGTGCAGTGTGTGTGTGTGTGTGTGTGTGTGTGTGTGTGCGTGCGTGCAGTGTGTGTGTGTGCAGTGTGTGTGCGTGCGTGCAGTGTGTGTGTGTGCAGTGTGTGTGCGTGTGTGTGTGTGTGTGTGCAGTGTGTGTGTGTGCAGTGTGTGTGTGTGCAGTGTGTGTGTGTGTGTGTGCGTGTGTGCAGTGTGTGTGTGTGCAGTGTGTGTGTGTGTGTGTGTGCAGTGTGTGTGTGTGTGTGTGTGCAGTGTGTGTGCAGTGTGTGTGTGTGTGTGTGTGTGTGCCCTGTGATGGACTGTCCCCCCGTGCAGGGTGTACCCCTCCCCCCCCCCCCCCTCGTGCACCTGAGTCATGTGAGAGAGAGACTGTTCATTACATACGCATTATTATTCAGTACATGCTCATTAATATTCATTATTCATTATATTCTCATTAATATTCACATCTTTTAAATAATGAGTAATGTAAGGGAAATGAGGAGGCGAGACTGCTAGACTACATCATCTCTGACCGGCAGCAGTGCATCCTGGGAGTTTATGAACAGACCAGATGATGAACTCATGCGTTTAAATATAAATAGTAAAAGCCCCTAAATAGTGCACTGTGTAGTGTACAGGGTGTGGTTTCAGACACTTTGAGGGTCATTCTTAAAATACAATCAGCCATTCATACACACACACACACACACACAC
>CM059206.1:42144385-42173901 GCA_030347435.1 Clarias fuscus
TCAGCATACAGGGAAACTGTTGTGTTCCACCCCCCCACGGGAGACACCTTTAATATTGGCATTTTCCCTTAATGCGATAGCCAATGGTTCAATAGCCACAGCAAAGAGAAGAGGTGACAAAGGGCACCCCTGTCTCGTCCCACGCTGAAGCTCAAAGAAAGGGGATAAGTTGCTATTTGTCCGAACGGCAGCCAGTGGGGATGAGTAGAGGCACTTTTATCCATGATATAAATTTAGGGCCGAAACCAAATTTACCAAGAGTATAAAAAAGAAAATCCCAATTCACTCGATCAAATGCTTTTTCTGCGTCGAGGGAAATAATTGTTTCCAAGTTGTCAGATAGAGATGAGTTATAGATAACATTCAACAGCCGCCTAATATTAAAAAAAGAGTATCTGTTCTTTATAAAGCCTGTTTGATCAGGTGAAATAACACAATGCATTACTTTCTCCAGACGGCGGGTCAAAACTTTTGCTAAGATTTTCGTATCTGTATTCAACAATGAAATTGGACGATATGAACTACAGTCGAGAGGGTTCTTTTCTTTCTTTAAGATTAAGGAGATAACTGCTTGCCGCATGGTTGAAGGTAATGATCCAGAGGAACAACAGAGGAGAGAGCTGATTGGAAAAGGTTTTAAAAATTCTGAAGGATATCCGTCTGGTCCAGGTGATTTACCAGACTGCATACTTCGCATTGCTGTGGCTATTTCTGTATCGGATATAGACTCATCTAATTGTGATGCTGCATCTACACTTATTGTAGGAATACATACATTCTGAAAGAAGCCCTCTAATGTCGAGGTATCAACAGATGAAGGAGCGGTATAAAGTGATTTATAATAGTGTAGGAAACAGCTATTGATTGTTAAATTATCAGAACACTTTACACCATGATCATTTTTAATTTCGGGTATAGCTTGTTTAGCCGATCGCTGTCGCAAAAGATTGGCCAACAGTCTACCAGTTTTTTCCCCGTGCTCATAAAATGAGGAGCGTGATTTTAAAACCAGATATTCCGCTTGTTTTGTCGAAATTAAATTATATTCTGCTTGTAATAATAGGCGTTGTTTGAGTATAGTTGCTGTAGGTGACACACTGCATATTGAATCCAATTCCTTTATCTTATCTGCTAATTTTGTAAATTTTTCCCTGGTCTCTTATTTTGTTTTGCACAAAATGAAATAATCTGCCCCCTTAGATATGCCTTTAAGGATTCCCAAACTGTTGAGGACGACATACCTGGAGTTTGGTTGACATTTAAAAAGAACTCTATCTCTGAACTCATAAAGCTCACAAACTTCTCATCTGAAAGAAGCGAGGAGTTAAATCTCCAAGGACGATAGTTAGGTCCTGCAGTGGGTATATGGATTGACAGAGTCGGTGGAGAGTGGGTCTGATATCACTATGGCTTTATAATCCCAATCTGTTACAAGAGGACAAAGTCTTTTATCTACAAGAAAATAATCTATGCCTGAAAAAGTATTATGTACTGGAGAATAAAATGAGTATTTTCTTGTAGTAGGATTACGGAAACGCCAAACATCTGTCAATCCATAGGCCTCCAGGAAACTCTGTAAAACTTTTGCTGATTTGTATTTGGGCGTTTTTTTAGGCGAACTGCGATCTAAAACAGTGGAAAGAACGCAATTTATATCACGTCCTATGATAAGGTGGTGGGTCGTCATATTTGGAATCCGAGACAGAAAGTTAGCAAAAAAAACTAATCCCAATTGGGTGCATAAACATTAGCCAGAATAAGTGGAAGCCCGTATACTTGCCCAACTACGATAATATAGTCGGCCAGCAGTATCTGCATCTACAGTAGTTGCTACAAATGGTAAGTTTTTATTCATCAGAATAGCAGCCCCCCTCGCCTTTGAGCGGAAGTTGGAGTGATATACTTGTCCGATCCACCCCTCCCTTAATTTAGATTGGTCACATGTGCGTAAATGGGTCTCTTGAAGAAAAGCAATATCAGCTTTGAGATGTTGCAAATGAATAAGGACTTTTTTCCTCTTTACAGGATGGTTAAGAGATTTAACGTTCCAACTAACAAAATTGATCAAACATCCATTAGCCTGTCTAGAAGAAACACCTATTTTTGTCATGAGAAGTTAATAGCAATAGTGAAGCTGCAGATTTACAAAGAATAAAATAGAGCCACGAAAAAAAGAGAGCAATTAAAAAGGAGAAAAGAGAGAGAGAGAGAAAAAGAGGTTTTAAAAAAGTACTGCTGACTGGCCTGAACCCGAACCCCATCACCCATTAAAACCGGGTGATTAACCCAACCCACAGGAACATGTCCACACACTGTGCTTATCTGGATCCTACTGAGCCAAAATCAGGCTCTCACTGAACCATCTTATAAGCTTGGAACGAATAAAATATATAAACAGGTCTAAACATTAACTAGTCAACATCATCCTTATTATGGTTATGAAGTGTTAATTACAAATAGCTTTGTACTGAGACTAAAACGGGAACTTCAACATAACTACACTAACTTGTAATAAACCACTATGGCTTTCCCCGGTCAGTACTGTGTTTACCGTCCATGTGCCAACGATACGCAATGTGAACATCCTTCAGTAGTTAAGGTCTGGCTTCTGCAGGAGTAATAACACTATGCTTAACATAGTGCATGGCTTTATCCGGATCTGTGAACATCTTGTCCTCGCCCTTATAGATGATACGGAGTCGCGCAGGATACAAAATGCCGAAGCGCACACCGTCCTGTCCTCGTAAGAGTTTTCTAACCTCAGTAAATGCCGCACGAGCCTTGGCCACGCTCTGAGTGTAATCTGGAAATATGGCTATTTGCTCCCCGTTAAAGCGAAGTGGACCTCGGGACCGGGCTCGGCGCAGCACCTCCACACAGTCCTGATGGTAGTGTAGCTTGGCGACAATGGTGCGCGGTTTCCCTCCTTGCGTCTTGGGTTCGGAACTTCTGTACGAATGGTCAATAAGGAGGTCCTTGTCCATCTGCAGAACTTCGGTCAGTAGTTTAGAGACCGACGCGGTGGAGCTTGACCCTGGTTCCTCCGGAACACCCAGGATTCGAATGTTACATCGCCGCATTTTCCCTTCCATGTCGTCATACCTCGCTTTCAGTTCGGTCATTTCTGCCTGCAGGCTCGTTATTGTAGTTTACATTGAAACCACTTCATCCGACCATGTAGACAGTCCGCCCTCCATGTCCCTCACAGAAGCCTTAATCTGGTCCATTTCTGCGCGAGTTGTCGCGACGCAACTGGTGATTTCGGCCTTGAGCGTCTGTAACTCATCCTTAATGGAGGTCAGTTCTTCGGTCAGTGCACTCCTGAATTCCTCTTTAATTACTGTTAAAATGTCACTCTTGAGGGATAAGAGAATTTGGGATTTGAGGTCTTCGACGTCCATTTTTTCTGATTCTGAGGGAGATGAAGTAGCGGCGCGGCTCGAGCTCGGCTCGCTAACGGGGCTGAGGGCCGAGGATGTGCTGGGCCTAGTGCTGGATGAGCCACTGTATTTGTATTTTCTCAAGCTCGCAGCCATATCTGACACCAAAACAACTACTAAACTTGTCACCAAGTTATGGTTGCGTATTACCTGACCAGTTAGTGAAATAAACTAGAAATTTAAAAAAAGGATTTTAACATAAAGTGTTATTATTCAGCGAGAGATCGACAAAACACGTCCTACTCTATGATCGGCTCTATAGCGCCCCGTGCAGAGGTTATTCTAATGAAGCTGTAGGGTGTAAAGCCCACAGCAGTAGTGATTTGGGACTGAGCCCGGTGTTTGTCGCCCCTCAGGGAGAGAACTGGCCAAGTTCCTGCGTAACAGCTCCACCGAGAGCTTCTCCATGGAGGACTTCGACATGTCCGAGTTCTCCCCCTACATGGACTCGGACATGCCGCGTCACTCCATCCTCTCCACGGACAGCGGCATCGAGCGCGACATGGCGCAGGGCTCGGACTCGGAGACCAAGCCCACGTGGCGTCTGTTGAGGCGTGGCGGGATGAAGGTCAAGCCCTCGGTGACGGACAGCGTGGCGTTCCTCCAGGACGCTCTAGTCAGCGAGAGCGCGTTCCTCAAACAGCAGCAGCGTCCGAGGAACATCACCGCCAACATCGTAGTGATGGGGGACGACCGCGTACTCGGGAGACTCGCCAGGGCCTACTACACACTCAGGTACACCACACCACACACACTGATAACATAAGTGTGAACTGTGTACTGTGTGTGAAACTTACACGCTGTCCAACACACACACTCCTCCTGAGTCTCTGGCTCAGCCATCTTCATTACACAGCTTTAAAACAGGTCAAAAAAACAAAAGACTGACATCTTCAAATAGCTGATGCTTAACGCAGCAAGGTCACTCCTTTAAAACCAAATGAGTGGAATATACAGTATAGACTGTTCTGCCATTGAGGGGCGTGTCCAGAGTGAATAGGGGCGGGACAGGAGGTGGAGTGTGTGGTTTGGGACACGCCCACTGTGTCCTCATTATGCTATTCATGTATCCTGTGTATTGAACAGCCTATAGGGCACGTGGTTTTGGATGCACCAACGATCAAGCGAAATCTTTGTGAGGCTGTTAAGTGCCCTATATAGAGGTTATTAGAGTGTGTGGTTTGGGACACGCCCATGGTCTACAGATGACACTCAGAACCAGGATTGTGGCCTTGTGTAGCTTTTACATGGTTACATCATGGCTATTCTACTAAAATTAATGGAGTTTGTAATGTAATTCTATTTCTAGTTATTTAGTTTAATTTAAATCCAGGTAGTCCCTGACTTACGAACGAGTTCCGTTCCACGTTCATAAGTCGGATTTGTTCTTAAGTCGGGCCGCGCCTAAGGAGACAAAACTCCCACATGTTAAATGTAACAGTGTCGTCTCTGTGCCTTTAAATCGCGAGGGGAATCTCAGGCGCCATTTGTCTCAGAGCTGTTGCCCACTGCACTGGACTGTGAACCCTGTGTGAACCCTGTGTGAACTCTGTGTGAACTCTGTGTGAACTCTGCCATTATCATCACGCTCCTGGACTGATTCTTTCTCAAATGAGTCTCAGTGAGGCGACTCATTTCTCTCGCAATAAAGGACTCTGCCCTTCATTTAAATATGGATCATTTTGTCTGTATAGTGAGTAGTGTGTGTGTGGTTTGGGACACGCTCACAGTGGACTGATAACTAAGAGTGTGTGTGGTTTGGGACACGCCCACAGTGGACTGATAACTAAGAGGGTGTGTGGTTGTTTTGGGACACGCCCACAGTGGACTGATAACTATGTAGTGAGTAAACAGTATGTGGTTTGGGACACGCCAGCAGGGGACCCTTGTGTGTAGTGACCCGTGTGTGTGTGTGTGTGTGTGTGTGTGTGTGTGCGTGTGTGTGTGAGCGCTGAGACTCACAGCAGTGAGGAGCCTCATGCTACCGACTCACACCTGTATCTTTTTATCCCAACAGGAAACGAGAAGCTCGGAGACTTTTTCTGACCCTAAAAGTGAACATCAAGATGTTTTACATCCCCGTGACCTCGGAGCATCTCTCCTCTCCCACCACAGTGAGACACACACACACACACACACACACACACACACACACACACACACACACACACACACACAGTGGGTTTAGTAAAAATCCTTATAAATAAATCACAAATCAAACAAAACAGAAGATAATGAGACATTTACTGTACGTCCATTAAAGTGCCTTAGCCAGTGTGTGTGTGTGTGTGTGTGTGTGTGTGTGTGTGTGTGTGTGTTGAACACTGTGCTGATTTCCTCTTTCTGATCTGTGTGCGTGTGTGTGTGTGTGTTTGTGTAGGAGAGTGTGTGTCTGTTGGACTCTAACCCGTGTGTACTGGGTTCGTATCTGGGGAAGGTCGACCCGTGGTACGAGTGTAACATCACCAGCCTGGGTCACATGATCCCCAAACTCGCCTCCATGGTAATAAGCGCTCTCACCCTGATTAACATGTATGACGCCATAATAATTAGCATCATTCATAATTGTGCTGTCTGACGTTGTGTGTGTGTGTGTGTGTGTGTGTGTGTGTGTGTGTGTGTGTGTGTGTGTGTTTGTGTCAGTGTGACTCCAGCAGGCCACACGAGCCCAACCCTTTTCTATCTGATGTCATTTCCTATTACGTGCGCATGGGACAGCAGCCGGTTCACTTCACCATCTACTACGTCAAGGTGAGAGCGCGCTTCCTCTCCGGCGGTTTAATAATTATCTCATGAACACTAAACTGAAAGCAACTGAAAAATAAACTTCTCCTTTACAGTAATTTATAGAGGAGTTTGTTTAACTTCAGGGCAGAATTAGAGAAGTGAAGTCCATGAATTAGACAGCAGTTCTGGGACGTCATGTGACATTGTAGTGTAAACCTGAGGAAGCTACAGCGCACCGTCATCAGTGTAGTAATCACTCCATAATCACACCTCACACTCCTCACACACACCACACACACTCCTCACACACACCTCACACACACCTCACACACCTCACACACTCATCACACCACACACTGATCACACACCTCACACACCTCACACACCTCACACTCCTCACACACACCACACACACTCCTCACACACACCTCACACACTCCTCACACACACCTCACACACCTCACACACTCATCACACCACACACTGATCACACTCCTCTCACATCACACACACACACCACACACACACCTATTTTTTATTTTATGTTGTGTCATAATTTATTTGTCAGCAAAGAATATAAATGTGTGTGTGTGTGTGTGTGTGTGTGTGTAAAACCCTGTCTTGTGCTCAGAGGCGTAAACTGTGCAGGAGATTTATTGTGCTGAAGTAGCGGCGTAACTCGACTCGCAGAAACAGGAACTTTGAAGTTGTCTCTCAATGTAGCCCTTTGTGATTACAACTTTACACAATACTCACATATAGACTCACTCTGTGTGTGTGTGTGTGTGTGTGTGTGTGTAGATTGCATTCTGTAGTCACACTAAAGAATCAGTGGAGGACGTCTTCTTGTCTCACACCAGTATCAAGTTCCCTGAGTTTACACAGCGTCACACCACCGGCAGAGGTACCGACACTGTCTTTATATGTGTGTGTGTGTGTGTGTGTGTGTGTGTGTCTCGGCTTACTCTGCAGTGTGTGTGATGCCACCGCTGTGTCTCTTCCTCTTACAGAAATGACAATCCGACACAAGAAGCAGTCTGCAGAAGTGTGTGGCGCTCTGGTCTCGTTAAACTACAGGAAGGTACTGAGATCAGATGGCACCTACACCTGAGCCCCGCCCACTCACTCTTACAACACACTGCTACACTTATACAGTACATGATGTGGTACAGTGTGCTGTATGTAGTGCACCATGTCTATAACAGACATCTGATTGTTTTAATGTGTTTTCTACAGTAATAAATAAATCACATTGAATGAATTTCATTCCTTTAAAATTTGTCAGCTTTGAACATTTCTAATCTCCTGTGAATTTCTGTAAATAAGTAAATACACAAACTTTATGTTCTATCATTTTACTTCCTCAGGTGACACTGAGCAACAGAGAGGCGGAGAGAACCGTTGCGTTTCGGACGACAAGAATTCAGGTTTCAGCCGTAACTCCCAACAAATACCAAGGTACAGCCCACTGTACGGCACTCAGCCAATCAGAACACACCATCATAATAATCTCAGCCAATCAGAACACACCATCATAATAATCTCAGCCAATCAGAACACACCACAACAATAATAATCTCAGCCAATCAGAACCCGCTGTACGGATCTCGGCCAATCAGGACACACCACTCTTAACCAATCAGGACACACTGCTCTCAGCCAACAAAAACACACCATAATAATCTCAGCCAATCAGAACACACATTAATTGAGTGTTACACTGGTGTGTTTAAATGACCTGATTCTTGTCTCTCTCTTAGACACAAACTTTCTCACCGTGGACGCGTCTGACATGAAGTCCAAAGGTGTCTCGGTGAGATTTGACCCTTTACACCATTAATACTACCAGTAGCAGTAGTGGGAGATGTAGTAATGGTGGTGGTGGTGGTATTAGCAGCAGGATTAGTAGTAGTTGTAGTGGTGTTAGTGGTAGCAGTAACAGTAGCACTGGTATTAAATGTAGTATAAGCTGCAACCGTAATAGTACTAATTATTATTATTATTATTATTATTACTGATCTTGCAAAGGATATCTGTCGGATGTTACACACAACCTGAGGATCTCGCCATGTTGTGTGTTTAATCTTTGATTGTAATCTGTATTGAATGTAAGTGTTATACTATAAAAAGTGTCGTTTCTGCCCCGTGCTGGTGTTCCTGTTCAGGTTCCCAAAATCCAGACGTGCAGCATGAAGCTACAGACGTCTGAGAGCGCAGGATTCACGCTGTGTCTGGATAAAGACTCGCGCAGAACCTATCATGGAGTTCAAAGGTCAGAGGCCACTCACTGTGTCATCACAGATCTTCTATCTATCTATGTGTACAGAAAGAGAGAGAGAGAGAAAGAGAGAGAGACTCTCATCACTAAGAACTAAGTCTGAGGTTTGGTTGTGTTTCCCATTTTCACAGTGTGGAGATAGAGCCGTGTAAAGATCCTGGATATTACGTACAAAAGTCCATGAGGTCAAAGTTCATGACGGAAGAGGACAACGATTCAGGACTGAGCAAGTTCATGAGTCGAGGACTTCCTCTTTCGATCAACACCTTCTCGGGTATCATTTCCTGACATGAGAACAGAGAAGGAAGCAGAATCTCACTCGGTCGATGCTGAACTAACCGCTAACTGCTAACTAATTGTGACCCTCGTACTGCGTGGTTATATTTAACATTCTGTTCACGTCACGCATGATAAGACCGTCACTGACTTCCATGCTGCTAAACACAGACACACACCGAATCGTTTCCTCTCAGTGTGTTTAACGAAGAAAAAAACCCAGACAGTCGAGGTGTGCGTTTAAAAACCGCAACTATTAAAATACCTTCCTCTTCCCTTCTCAGAACTCATTTCCGGACAAATCAGGCAGAAAGAGCAGGTTGAGAAGACGTTTAGCCAACTGCTAATTAGCTCTGCTTAGCGACGTGCTAAGACACTCATTCTGTAGTCATATAGAGTGTTAATAGAAACTGAACAAACACTTGTTGCTTTTTCATTTGTTTAATAAAATGGATAACACATGTTTACACACACACACACACACACACACACACACACAGCTAAAATGGTCTCATGCTAATTTATAAACAGCGAGCAGTTTCGTTCTGACAGTCGCATCATGTCACATGAAAGTGTGTATAAGATTAAAAACAGCAACGTGACTAGCAGTGATTACGCCAAGCGCTCGTCTGGATCCGTACACAGTAGTAGTTAGCTTGCTAGATAGCTGTGTTCATGCCATAAAGTATTAAATACAAGGAGGTATTAAATTAGCTAGAGTGCTAAACAGTTAGCTTAAATGGTGACTGTGTAACGATTAGCGATTTCATTAGCATTGAGTTTTATCTCTAACACTAACGCAGTGTGACAGTCGGCTAATTCGCTGAAGCGTTGGCTTGCTCAATAGAATACATGCTAACTACCGCGTGTGTTTGCTAACTTTCTAGTGTGTTAAATAACGACTTGTACTTAGCTCGAACAATAAACAGCTGGCAGTGTCAAGAATCAGAGCAAGAAAACACATTTTAACATTATTAGAAGTATTGGCACTGCTGAATATTTTCTAAGAGGACTGTAACCCTTCAGAACAGCAAAGTATTCTGGGTAATTTCCTGTAAACTGCAGTAAGTGCTCAAGATGACCGAGGGAACAAGGTGGGAGTGGACGAGGGCGCGTTAAAAACCGCGCTGATACGCGGCTAAATATTAGAAATGCAGTTGAAGGAGGCGCGTAAAGCATGAAGGCACATTTTAAGAAAATATAATAAAAGTTGAAGAAAAAGAACAAATCGTTTATATACAGGTGTTGCACTAGTGTAGGGGATTTTAACTTGAACGTTTCTTTTTTAAATCATGACAGATTTGATGTGATTGTTGAGCACACTAGTTGAACTGTACACTCTGTAATCGCTGGCTTGTGAATATTTGAATATCTGTATGATAATTGATTTGGCTTTTATTTCCCTACGTCCCCTGGAGTGCTGATTTAAGTTTAACCCTTGTAATGAAGCTTTCTGTAAAAATGTATGTATATGGATATTGTGAATTATGAATTATAAATAACATTTTAACTTTTTCACTTAGGATTTATAAAAAATATACAGTTTATAAAGATGTGCTTGATTCCTTTTTTAAATTAATAACCCAGGACTGAAACCACAGGGATGACTGCTTTTAAACCCTAAAACATTAGATTGATTAAATATTGAATATCTATCTATCTATTAAATGATAAGTGCGCACATTCGATCACTCATCTACTTAAAATCTTCACACTGCTGATCCCACGCAGGTTTACACTCATGACTCACACATGCCTCCATCCGTTCATCTGGAGCGAGGTGTGGTGTTAAAGGTCACTGCCATGGATACAGAACCACAGTTGCCATAGCAATGCATTCAAAATTGAAGTTACCATGAGTATAAAAATATTTGTAAATATAGAAGCTGCTGTGATTGACAGCTCAGGATTAGTGGCTCGTGAAAAGGACAGAGTGCATTCTGGGACAAACCTACAGTACGGCCGAGGAGTTTAAACACAGAGAACAGTGACACCTGCTGGACAAACAACTCGAATACACACACACACACACTGATCTATAATCATACTCAGTATATTACAGTATATTACAGTATATCTTGGATATTACAGTATATTCAATTTTTTTTTTCTATAGCGCTTTTACCAATGGTCATTGTCTCAAAGCAGCTTCACAGAAATTAAAAGAAAATGAAAAGAAGACTTATGGAAATGTATATATGTGTAAGAAAAATGTGTCTAGATAATGAGATTGTCCCTGATGAGCAAGCCGAGGGTGACGGTGGCAAGGAAAAACTCCCTGAGATGGCAATAGGAAGAAACCTTGAGAGGAACCAGACTCAACAGGGAACCCATCCTCATCTGGGTGATAACGGAGAGCAGAAATTGTAGAACATCATGTGTGTTATGCAGCTGAAAGTTCGATATAACAGAAGTTATTTAAATTAACACAAAGTCCAGTTCAGCTCAGGGATGAGTCAGCTGGTGCAGAGGGCAGATGGGGGTCTGGATCACTGGGAGCTCAGGAGCAGCATGTGTAGCTCCAAACCAACATGAAGAAGAATCCAGCTGGAGCAGGTCCTTCTCTGGATGCCTCAGGAACCTCGCAGGGTCGGCCTCTGTCTACTGAAGCTGGCACAATCTCCAGATGCCTCGGGATGGGTGGAAAAATAAAGAGCAGGTGGAAAGAATTAGCGTGGTTGCCATTCACGATAGATGTACTGGAGTATGAGGTAAAGAAATTAATTATGTGTATGCCAGATTAAAGAGATGCGTCTTGAGTCTACTTTTAAATTGGGAAACTGTGTCTGAGCCCCGAACACTGTCAGGAAGGCTATTCCAAAGCTTTGGAGCTAAATATGAAAATGCCCTACCTCCTTTTGTAGATTTTGATATTCTGGGAACTACCAGTAGTTCGGAGTTTTCTGAAGGAGCGTGGTGGATTGTAGCGTATCAGAAGACTGGTTAGGTATGTGGGAGCTAGACCGTTTAGAGCCTTGTACGTAAGTAATGCTATTTTGTAATTAATTCTGAACTGAACAGGTAGCCAGTGCAGGGATGATAATATTGGGGTTATATGATCATATTTTCTGGATCTAGTGAGAACCCTGGCGGCTGCATTTTGGACTAACTGTAGCTTGTTAATTGAGGATGCAGGACAGCCACCCAGTAATGCATTACAGTCGTCCAGTCTGGAGGTCATGAATGCATGAACCAGCTTTTCTGCATCAGATACAGATAAAATGTTCCTAAGCTTGGCAATATTTCTAAGGTGGAAAAAGGATGTTTTTGTGATGTTGGAGATATGATTTTCAAAGGATAAGTTACTGTCTAATATTACACCCAGGTCTTTCACTGTCGAGCTGGTGGTAACAGTACATCCTTCTAAACGTAGGCTGAATTGTGAGAGCTGGTGTGAACTGGTTTTTGGGCCAATAAGTATATTAAATTAAATATATATTAAAGTATATTAAATATTAATATTATAATTAAATATTATAATAATATATAATATTATATAATAATTATTATAATAATTATAATAATATTAAATATAATAATTAATATTATAATGTAATATTATATTAAATATATATTACAGTATATTAAAGTATATCTTGGATATTACAGTATATTACAGTATATCTCAGTATATTACAGTATATTACAGTATATCTCAGGATATTTCAGTATATTACAGTATATCTTGTATATTACAGTATATCTCAGTATATTACAGTATATTACAGTATATCTTGGATATTACAGTATATTACAGTATATCTCAGGATATTTCAGTATATTACAGTATATCTTGTATATTACAGTATATCTCAGTATATTACAGTATATTACAGTATATCTTGGATATTACAGTATATTACAGTATATCTCAGTATATTACAGTATATTACAGTATATCTTGGATATTACAGTATATTATAGTATATCTCAGGATATTTCAGTATATTACAGTATATCTTGTATATTACAGTATATCTCAGTATATTACAGTATATTACAGTATATCTTGAATATTACAGTATATTACAGTATATTACAGTATATCTTAGATATTACAGTATATCTCAGTATATTATAGTATATATCAGTATATTACAGTATATTACAGTATATCTTGGATATTACAGTATATTATAGTATATCTCAGGATATTTCAGTATATTACAGTATATCTTGAATATTACAGTATATTACAGTATATTACAGTATATTACAGTATATCTTGAATATTACAGTATATCACAGTATATTACAGTATATTACAGTATATCTTGAATATTACAGTATATTACAGTATATTACAGTATATCTTAGATATTACAGTATATCTCAGTATATTATAGTATATATCAGTATATTACAGTATATTACAGTATATCTTGGATATTACAGTATATTATAGTATATCTCAGGATATTTCAGTATATTACAGTATATCTTGGATATTACAGTATATTACAGTATATCTTGGATATTACAGTATATTACAGTATATCTCAGTATATTACAGTATATTACAGTATATCTTGGATATTACAGTATATTATAGTATATCTCAGGATATTTCAGTATATTACAGTATATCTTGTATATTACAGTATATTATAGTATATCTCAGTATATTACAGTATATCTTGGATATTACAGTATATTACAGTATATCTTGGATATTGCAGTATATTATAGTATATCTCAGGATATTTCAGTATATTACAGTATATCTTGTATATTACAGTATATCTCAGTATATTACAGTATATTACAGTATATCTTGGATATTGCAGTATATTATAGTATATCTCAGGATATTTCAGTATATTACAGTATATCTTGTATATTACAGTATATCTCAGTATATTACAGTATATTACAGTATATCTTGGATATTACAGTATATTACAGTATATCTCAGTATATTACAGTATATTACAGTATATCTTGGATATTACAGTATATTATAGTATATCTCAGGATATTTCAGTATATTACAGTATATCTTGTATATTACAGTATATTACAGTATATCTTGGATATTACAGTATATTACAGTATATTACAGTATATCTTAGATATTACAGTATATCTCAGTATATTATAGTATATATCAGTATATTACAGTATATCTTGGATATTACAGTATATTACAGTATTTCTCAGTATATTGCATTGTGTCATGTTGTCATGTTGCTGCTCCTGTTTGCACATGCACATGCACTTTATGTTGTTTTGTGTTATCTTTTGTATAGTACTTTATTAGTTTTTAATAATTTATGGTGTCCGTTTGGTTTGTCTTAGATAGTCTACAGTCATTAGGTGTCCTAGTCAGCTAGTTAGTTTCTGTATGTAGCACCCTGGTCCTGGAGGAACGCCGTGTCATGTCATTGTGTACTGAACTGTATATGGCTGAAATGAC
The DNA here is from genome assembly GCA_030347435.1 of Clarias fuscus. Lineage (NCBI taxonomy): Eukaryota > Metazoa > Chordata > Actinopteri > Siluriformes > Clariidae > Clarias > Clarias fuscus. Next base: position 42,158,523 of record CM059206.1, read on the forward strand.
AATAAAAGCTGACTTTTTAAGGACTTTCAGACACTGATTTCCATCACTAATAATGTTTCATTTAAATCATATTATTATATAGACATAATCACTTTAATTAAGCTTTTTCTGCATTGATACTGTTATATGACAAAGAAAACAAATCCTTCAATTAAATATGCAAACACCTCCACACACTTTTAAAGTTATTTTTGTTTTCTTTGTCAATTTAATTGAAGACATTTTAAGACTTTTTAAGAATCTTCAGACACTGATTCCCATAATTTCGTTACAATTGTATTATTAAATAGACATTATTACTTTAATACAACTTGCATTGAAATCGTAATAGGAAAAAGGAGCTGAAATCTACTAAAATGATCAACCTCCTCCTGATGGTGGCGCTGTGGGACAGTGCTGGGGCTTTCTGTTTTTTTTTTTTAAAGAATAATCACTTCTGCATCCTGACCTGGAGATATCAAATGGAGTTCAGTGTTTTTATTGGTATTTAACAACAAAAATAAATAAATAAATAAAAAAGCAGAGCCAGATCAATATACAGTCGACACCCACAGCAAGCATTTAAAAACAAACAATAATCTGTTAATATAAGAGTGAACATGGAAAACAAGGGCAAAACAGTCCAGCAAAAGACAACATAAAAGAAAGAGTCATGACTGTTCAAGTAGATCCCACAGACGGGCCCGTGTCCCCCAGAATAGATCAGATTTGTTCTCTAAATCATAAGTAAGTTTTTCCAATGGAAGAAGATGAGCCACTTGTCTCAGACACATCTTTAAAGTTGGTACACGAGATGATGACCATAAGATTAGTTTACATTTCTTGGCCAAGTAAGTAATGAAATTTAATAAACAATTTAAATCAGAAGGAAGATCTAGTGATATTTTACAATTTAACAGGTATATAGTTGGAGTGAATTTTCTAACCAGTAGTTTCTCAACCAGTTCATTCACTTCATACCAAAAAGTTTTCATTTTCTTACACTCCCAGAACAGATGCATCAATGTTCCCGTTTCTGAAGGACATTTAAAACACAGCTGAGATACATTTGGATACATTTTGTGGAGGCGTACAGGGGTGAGATATGTTCTATATATGGATTTAAAGTTTTGCTCATGTACAGAAACTGAAGTGGATTTGTGAAAAACCTCCTCACACATCATCAGTGAACGATCGGCCCATATCCTTTTCCCAAACCTTTCTGAGAGGATTCAAAGGTGAAGGGGTTTCTGATAAAAGTGAGCCGTACAGATAAGAAACCTGACCCTTCAACGCCGCTGGAAGCAGGAGGCGATTTTCAATATCAGACATTTCAAAGCGGATTTTCCCCCGTCTCATTTCAGATTGAATAAAATGACGCAGCTGGAGAAATTTGAAAAAATCTGTTCTAGGAAGCTGATAATCCATTCTAAGGGTTTCGAAAGATTTGACAACATTATCTGTAAATAAACTGGCTAAAGTAAAAACACCTTTCTCCACCCAGGTCCAGAGGCCAATATTAGCTAACGAAGCAGGAAAGTCGGGGTTCAGAATGACTGGGGATCGCAGGGTTAAATTCCTGGGGAGGTGGAGATATTTTTTGGCATCTTCCCAAAAGCCAAAAGGGTATTTAATAATAAAAAAATTTCAACTACCGGCCAAAATTTCAACTATCTCCTTGAAATGATTAATAAATGGAAGAGATGTTAATGTTCTCGGGGCACATGCAGAGGATTCCATAGTGACCCACAAGGAGCCCGTATCATCTGAAAACCATCTAAGCATTTGTTTGGTCTGAGCAGCCCAATAGTAAATCTGTATGTTGGGCAAAGATCCGCCTCCACACTCCTTCGGCTTGAGAAGAGAAGTGAATCTGATCCTGGGTTTTTTATTGTTCCATATATATTTACTGATGGCTGTGTTCAGGACCTTAAAAAAGTTAGAATTCAAATAACAGGGTCTGCACTGAAATAAATAAAGTAAACGGGGAAGCACATTCATTTTAATTGTGTTAATTCTTCCAAAAAAAGACATTGACCAAGACGTCCACCTGTCCATATCCTGTTTAAGTTTTGTTGTTAAGGGTGAATAATTCTTGGAGAACAGATCCTTTAGGTCAGGGGTTATGTGTACGCCCAAATAACGAAACCCAGAGTCAGTGATGTGAAGGGGACCCTGTAATTTAACATTCTGTGGGGCATTTAAAAACATGGCTTGCGATTTCGCTAAGTTTATTTTGTATCCACTACACTGGCTATACTGATTAATTATCTCCAACACACAAGGAATTGATGACTGTGGCTGCCTCAGGTAAAGAAGGACGTCATCTGCATATAATGATATGCGGTGTTCCATCCCACCTGCCTCCACGCCCCGGACGCCCCGGACGCCCCTAAGCATGCGAATAGCTTCTGCCAGGGGTTCGATGAACAAGACAAACAGGAGTGGCGACAGGGGGCATCGCTGACCGCAGCCTCTATGAATCGAAAATTTACCTGATAATAAACCATTAGTATTAACCACAGCTGTTGGATCAGAGTAAAGAAGTTTAACTAGTCTGATGTAGTTAGAGGCCAAATTGAATTTGTCCAATATTTTAAACAAAAATCTCCACTCGACCCTATCAAACGCTTTTTCTGCATCTAGAGATATTATAGCGGCCGGGTCACCATCTGTATTCAACCGCTGTATTATATTCAGGAGACGACGTACATTGTCTGAACCATAGCGAGATTGAACAAATCCAGTCTGATCAGGTTTAATGATCTTAGGCAAAATTCTCTCCAGACGACGAGCCAAGGCCTTGGCCACAATTTTAAAATCTACATTAAGTAAACTGATTGGACGATATGAGGCACAGTCCAATGAGTTCTTTCCTTTTTTAAGAATCAAACTAATAGAGGCCAGGAACCTGGAATAAGACTGTCTTCCAAAAGGTTATCAACTACAGGCATAAAAATAGGAGAGAGCTCGTGCCAAACTTTTTTTATAAAATTCCAGAGGAAAGCCATCCAACCCTGGCGTCTTCCCACCAGGCATAGATTGAATAGCCGCAAAAATTTCTTCCTTTGTAAGAGGAGTGTTAAGGAAAAGCCTGGTCCTCCTCTAAGATAGAAGGTAATGATATCTTATCCAAAAAAATGGGGGGGGGGGGGGGGGGGGGGGGGTCTTCTGCTGCACATAAGGAAGTGTACAGATTCTCATAAAAATCTTTGAAACTGGAGTTAATTTTAACCGGATCATATGAGATTTACTCCATCAGTAGTTTTGATAGCATTAATGGATCTTTCAGCTCGTTCACAGTTGAGTTGTTTTGCTAAAAGATGACTAGGTTTATTTCCATATTGATAAAACCTTTGCCAAATAAATGTTATTCATTTTTGTTCTGAATAGTCCAGGTTTAATTTAGATCTGGCACCGGTTAGAAGATTCCAATTGTTTTGTGTAGGTGAAATTTTATGAAGTTGTTCCAATCTTTTAACCTCTTCTTCTATTTTTTTCCTGTTCTCAGCCTTTTGTTTTTTATGCCAAGTAGTAAAAGAGATGATGTGGCCTCTTAAGGTGGCCTTGGCTGCATCCCATTTAATGGCACTATTTACTGGACAAAATTCATTATCCTGCCAATATTGGGATATTTTTTCTTTAAGGAACTGGCAAAACAAATTGTCATTAAGGAGGTTGGTATTAAATTTCCAATAGGATGATTTAGGGGTTGAAAATTCTGTCAAACCTAAATAAACAGGATTATGATCAGAAAGAACCATTGGACCTATTTCACAAGATCTTACACAATTAATGTACCTGGAAGGCAAAAATAAATAGTCTAATCTGGAATAAGAATTATGGGGAGGAGAGTAGAAGTTATAGTCTTTGACAGCTGGATGTAGTTCTCTCCAAGCCTGAAGCATGACACATATTTTGAAGAGTTTGTGAAAAACGGGAGTTTGATTTCATAGATGACGACCTGTCCAACTTATTATCCATGACACAATTAAAATCCCCAGCCATCATCCCCAGACCATTACAGTGATGATTAAACAACAGGATCATCTTTGATATAAAGTCAGGACTGTCCTCATTCGGGGCAGACACATTTAAAACAGTTAAGGGTTTCCCTAAGACGTGACAGGTAATCAGAATAAATCTGCCATCAGGATCCTGTTCAGTCTGCTCTAAGATAAAAGGAAAGTTTTTATGATCAAAATAGCAACTCCCTGTTTGTTTGATGAAAAAGAACTGAAATATACCTGACCAATCCAATGTCTTTTGAGCTGTAAATGTTCCCTATCTGACAAATGTGTCTCTTGTAGAAGTGCAATAGTTACATTTTCTTTCTTGAGGAATGTTAAAATCTTCTTTCTCTTGACTACATTAGCCACGCCCCTCACGTTCCATGTGACCACCCTAGTCAGGTTGGACATATGTTAGTGCAGTGCAAAGTATTTGGATGCTGTAAGTGGACAGAAGTGAAGTAAACGACATACATACAACAGACATACAACGATCAGCTCTGCTAAACACAAACAAAACCCCCCACAAGCCCCCCCCCCCCCCTATCCCCAAACGATAGGGCTCAAATAACACAAACAACAACTCGTCACACACACCTTCCCCCAACTCCTCCATTGACCGACCTGAGAGACGGCAGCCAGAGAAGACCGCCTATAGTCCACTATAATAATATTAATTATAAAAAATATATATACATAAGAAATTAAAATAAGACATAAAAAACAATGAATAATAAATAAATAAATGGCAGGTGACAAACAAGAAAAATCAACGTTTATGCAGATCCGGCGCCACAGTCATAAAATATACAGCCTGAACGGGCCTTGTGCGTGCGAACCAAATTTCACCGGATAACTGCATCACCTTCAAAAAGCCATTTATTTACAATTAAGCTCAATAGGAAAAAAACACCCTTAAATTGTTTAACGGAAGAAAAACACCACGAAAACTGTCTTAAAATCAACGCTAATTAATCAGAGAAGCTCGCTTATCCGGAACGTCCAGGAATTTAGTGGCTGAATCAACAGTATCAAATAAAATAATCTTTCCGTTATGTAAACAACGGAGTTTAGCTGGATACGCAAAACCGCGGTAAACACCTCGTTCCACCATCGTCCTGCACGCCGCTCCAAACGCCCGCCGCCTCCGCACGACCTCCGCAGATAAATCCGGAAAGAAGCGTAATGTGGCACCTTTATAACTAACTTTAGTTTTCTTAGCTGCTTGCAAAACTGCCTCCTTTACCGGGAAACGTAGGAAACGCACAATAAGGCTCCTCGGCGGTGCGCTCGGCGTAGACTGGGATGGAAGGGGGGCCCTGTGCGCGCTCTCCATCTCTATAGCAGGGAAATCAGCGGGAAGCTGTAACCAGACTGGCAACATTTTCTGAAGAAATGCCGTCAGAGGCTCGTTGCCCTCCGCTTTCTCAGGAAGCCCGACAATCCTTACATTTTTGCGGCGACCGCGGTTCTCCAAGTCATCCACTTTGGCTGCCGCGTGCGCTCCCCGAGTCCTCTACCGCAGAAATCCGCTGCTCAGCTGCGCTTAGCCGGGTCTCACTGTCAGTAACTCGTGCGGCGAGGGCAGCAAAAGAGTTCTCAAAAACTGCCACTGAGGTAGATATTTTCCCCAGCTGTCCCTCAATACCGTCTAAACGAGCACCAACAGCCCTAATTTCGTTTAAAATTAGCGAGGTGTCCGGCTGTAAACTAGCGCTGGCCTCTTCACCGTCTCCATCACGCGCGGTGGGGTTTTTCTTCTTTTCTTTGCTTTTTTGTGATCTTGTCACTGTAAAAATAGGAAAGTCCTTATCCCCTCACTTTCCATTTCTAAATGTGTTATTAAATAATCACAAAGTGTATAAAAGATAGGGCATAATAAGAAAAATACGGAGTTTCCATGCGGAGCAAAACTCCTAAGCTGCCATCCTGCTTCGGGTCACGTGACCTCCCGAGTTCAGTGTTTTCTGACTATAGCCTGTGATTGCACCAACATTATAACAGGATGTTACAGTATCAAACCTCAAACCAGCAGCCAGAAGGATAAAACAAGGCCTACTAACATTAGCTGGGGCTGTCTTACAAAGCAAACTAACCATGCATGTCTGAAATACAATGATGTGTGTAACAGGAGTTAATTTTCACACATTTACTAAAGGGACTGACGCTCTAGCAGTAGCAACACACTGATAAGTTACAGCGGATCAGAGGGCCGTACTGGACACATGTGCAGGTACCAACATCACAGGGAAAGAAAGGGGTGTGTGACTTTTTGAGGTATGATTAGTGACATAATTAACAGAATATGTTTGAATGATTATAACTACATAACGTAAAACATAACTAATAAACTAATATAACTTCACCCAGTCAGTGCCCAAACCCCAGCCGCTGGGTGAAGTGCTGGTTCCAAGCCCGGATAAAATGGGAAGGCTGCGTGACGAAGGGGATCTGGCGTAAAACCTGTGCCAAGCTGTTGTGCGGATCAGTTGGTCCACTGTGCCGACCCCTTGCCTGGAGCAGCCGAGAGATTAACATCATAACAACAACATGCCTCTAAGCTTGAATAGGCGCCGAATTTTAATCCTTTATTCCAAATTGTAAACTCGTGACAAGCGGGGCTAGCTTTCAGGCGAACAAGGAAAAAGATTGAAGCACAGAGACATTTTTTGTAGCAAACTGATTCATCAAAATTGACTTAACTTTAACAATATCACCTAATTCTTGCCATTAATTTAACCAAATAAAAATATTTAATTATTAACTATAGGAATAATGTGCTATATGTTATATGTTAGCGAACATTCTTTAGCTAGCTATGTAGTAGCCGGTAGGTAGTTAGCGTTAGCGAACATACACATACAGAAGTTTGTAGAAAAATGTTGTTCAATCATGGATGACTTTAAGTTTGAAATGAAACAAGCTTTCTCATAGAACTTTTATTTGTTTGTTTATCAAAACGAAATATTATGACTTTTAGTTCTACAAGAGGGAGCCATAGCTCTTTGTTAAATGTTACATTTAATAGGTTAAATAGGTAAATTTATGTAAAACAGAATCCGTTATTTAAATTACAACACGTGATATACTATGATATAAATGGAATATTATATTCAATGATAGACACTTTTTTTTGTGTTTTCTCAACCAAACCTGCAGTCAGTGAGGGGACCTGTGTGCCTGGGAATGATTATACACCAATGGCGAGCGGTCAAGCGAAAACACGAGCCAATCAGGAGAGAGTGGGCGGGGTCGAAAGTGTCGCGAAGGAGGTGTGAAGAAAGAAGCGCGAGATAGTGGGATATGGAGTAAAGCCGTGATGGTGGGAGGAGATGTGGGCGGGGCCTGAAGTAACGCATAACGCTGGGTTAGGTAGGAGTGGGCGGTGCCGATATAAAAGTGGGCGGCGTTGAGGTTCGGTTGAGGCGTGCGCAGCATCAGCGAGGAGGAGAGACAATTCGCGAGCACTGACCGACTGAAACCGGAGGCTGAGAGCCGCGCGTGCGCTGGACCCAGGACACGGCCTTCTCCTCACACACACACACACACACACACACGGAGCTGTCTCTGTCTCACGCCTGCGCCCTCTGTAAGTCTGGGATTTATTTTATAACTGCAGTGTTAGTGTGAGGACTTTTCGGGGTGATGGTGAGGGGAGGCTGAGGAGAACTCACTTCTGTTATTTGACTCTTTTCATCATCTCTATGTCTCTTAAATCTTCTCCTCATTCCGTGTTAAATATACTAATCCAGCCTCGGGGTGTGTGTAGCGTTAGAGCGGTGAGTTGCCTGAGCTCCATCCCCTCAGGGCCGAGGCTAGGCGTGCGGCTAACGGGCTCTGCTGCTCATAAAGCTAGGTGGAGTGTTTCTCTATCACTGTATCTCTCTCCACCCGTATTCTGACGCGAAAATCCCGCCTCAGGCGCGTTAGATTGACAGTTAGTTCGGGCGCGCGAGTGGCGCCGCTGATTGGGCGGGTACAGTCGGACGCGCGTGAGGGTTAGCTCCCAGCCAATCGTGGCGTAGTAGGCGGGAAAATGTCAGCCAATCAGCGTGCAGCAGGCATGTTGGCTAACGGTATCGTCCTGAAATGCCGCATTCAGTCAAGTTTTAAAAAAAAAGAAGAAAAGAATATATTTATTTAGATGTTATTTAGATGTAATCTCTGTGTAAGCAAATATAAATATATTCTCTCGTGTGTTTTCATTTTTTTTGTATATAGTTTTTTAATCGTGTAATTATTGAACGTTTTTTTGCAGCTGGCGCGAATGACTGGAGCAGGGCCGAGTCCCTAATGTCTCCTGACTCCCTGTACAGGTGCCCTACATAGGGAGCAGGGACACTCCCAACACCTTTATCTGTCTAATAAGGCACACAGGCAGGGTAATGAGTCAGAGGAAGGGTTTACACTACCCGTGTTTGGTCTGTGTGTGTGTGTGTGTGTGTGTGTGTGTGTGTGTCACCCTGTTCTCTGGTGTTTTTAGGTCACCACGTCAGGCCTCTGTCTGTGCCTGAGCTCACTTCTGCAGGAACCTGAAGTGTTCATGGTTTTATTTTTAATCGTACACGTGTATTGATTCTAAAGAAGCCGCAGTGGTGCAGTGCCAGCGGTGGAGTCGCTCCCTCCGGGGGTTCAGTTTGTGTGTCGAGGTCGTGGAGTTAAACACTCCTGCTGTATATACGTGGTGTAAACATTTAGACGTTAAACAGCGCCAAAAATAAACGATTCATGTGATTAGGTGTGTGCTAATGTCTTTTCATCATGGCACATTAATAATAATAAAAATAGTTAGGTAATTGTAATAAATATAATTCTGAATCAAAGCAGCAATAGTGGAAGTTCTGCTCATAAAGTAAGTTTTTGTCCCATACAGAGATGATTAAAAGGATTAATTTAAATGAGAAAGTAGCACGGATGTTTTGTGCGGGGGTGAGCGCGGTGGTCAAACATGTAACTCTTGTTCTAATCCATATGTCTTTCTCTGTTCCCTCTCTAGGTGGCCTACTCTTTAATCCCCAATGCCGGAGATGGCTCAGCGGAGCGGCCAGGAGGACCCGGAGCGGTACCTCTTTGTGGACCGGGCAGTGGTCTATAACCCGGCCACGCAGGCCGACTGGACCGCCAAGAAGCTGGTATGGGTTCCGTCGGAGCGGCACGGGTTCGAGGCGGCCAGCATTCGGGAGGAGCGTGGCGAGGAGGTGATGGTGGAGCTCGCCGAGAACGGGAAGAAAGCCCTGGTGAACAAAGACGACATCCAGAAGATGAACCCGCCCAAGTTCAGCAAGGTGGAGGACATGGCCGAGCTCACCTGCCTCAACGAGGCGTCCGTGCTGCACAACCTGAAGGACCGCTACTACTCCGGACTCATCTACGTGAGTGTCACACCCGATCGATCGATCGATAAGAATAATGACGCAAGAAACGATTTAAGTGCATTTCTGTTATGAGGAATGTATTAATCATAAAGCCTTTGTTATTAGTTGTAGTGTGTAGAGTTTGTACGGAGGATACGGAGAGATAAAGAAGGAAGGAACCAGGTTAAGACAAATAAAGGACGAGTTCAAGGGCGTTTCTGTCGGGTTTCCACCTCATGCTGTGAAAACAGAAGGCTGGGAGTGATGAGGTCATCGTGGAATATTAGTGGACTGAGGTTGTGTGTGTGCGTGCGCTCTCACACACACACTCCTCTTTAATTGTGGTTTACTACTGACTGTAACACATCAGGTGATGAAGGCAGTGACCTCCATCATTTGGACAGTTAGCAGGAAATAAAACTGTGTGTGTGTGTGTGTGTGTGTGTGTGTGTGTGTGTGTGTGTGTGTGATTAAGTTGAAAGCCTCCTACTAAGTTGTTTTGGCGATTAGTTTCTTCCTCTTATCGTTAGATCCTCTCCTCTGTGCTGACGTTGAGGTTTATCTGTTGCTGCAGATGCGTGCAGGTTCACGTGTGAATCTCGCGCAGGAACGTGTTGGTGGGTGAAATGTGGACAACGTTTTCTGAAATAAAGTAAAGGCACCCTGTAACAGCACCTCGTGTGGCGGGGGGGGGGGGGTGTAGATGACGCGCTGCAGTGTCTGAGCCGCGCTACTGGAACGTTCGGCGTTCACTTCATACACTTTATACGAGCCGCCTTTTCATCAACATGTGTGGAAAATCTGTTTTATAGTATTTAGATATAAATAAGTTATAGTTAAATCATCTGTATTGTAGAACTGGGTCTGGTGTGTGTGTGTGTTTGTCACACACCTGTGCTGAACAAAGCCGAGCAGTGGTGGTTGAGTTAAACTTAGCACAGTGACTCAAGAGATCAGACCTGCTTATGTAAAGCTGTGCGTTTTTAAAATCAGACCAACCGACTGATAAAAACATCAACAAGCTCACGGTGTGGCTTGTTAGCAAAAGCGCTAGTAAGCTAGTGTTATCAGTGATCGCGCGACATAAACTGAGCCCGAGGACGCAGAGCTCGGCGCTTCAGATTACTTTAAATCTGCCAGTTATTTTCCTTACAGTTTGCTCTGCAGTTTCATGTTGCACAAATAGTGTTTAAAACAAGGTCAGATGTGTGTGTGTGTGTGTGTGTGTGTGTGTGTGTGTGTAGAGTGGGCAGGAACATCCTGTACTCAGACTTTGCCCAACTCTAGTCGTGTTTACAGATTTAAAAAAAGTAGGAAAGGTTAGAAATTATATGTTGAGTGTGTTCCAGTCTCGCTGTCGGTCCCGTCCCAAACCACATTCTACTGTACTACGTTGTGCCAAAATCATACATACCACACGGCGTATAATACCACTTCCCATAGTGCAATGGGCTTTATCACAACGCCGTACTTGCTGTGAGGTGGAAAACTCTCCAGGTCCTGATTTATCTGGTCTCGTTAAATTAATAGTTATTTCTTTACTCTTAGTGTTCACTTTGGGTCCTGGACATTTAAACCTTCTGACATCGAAATCGTTATCAGTTGATGAGAAGTTGACGATACCCAGCAGTACGGAGGTTTAGCGTATTAACTCCAGTAACTCAATCTGTAAGGTTCATTTATTTTCTTTCCCTCCAGACGTATTCCGGACTGTTCTGCGTGGTGATAAACCCGTACAAGAACCTGCCCATTTACTCAGAAAACATCATTGAGATGTACCGCGGCAAGAAGAGGCACGAGATGCCGCCTCACATCTACGCCATCTCCGAATCGGCCTACAGGTGCATGCTGCAAGGTAAGGGCGACCCCGTGTGTGTGTGTGTGTGTGTGTGTGTGTGTGTGTGTGAGGCTAAAACAACAATTCTGTAGAAAGAGTCAGTTTTATCTCTTTTCTCTCATGTCGGTTTAGCTAGAATTAACAATTTTTAAATTTAGGAACGGATATTTGATCAGTGAGGATTATAAGTTAGATAAAAAACTGCAGATAAAAACACAGTGTCTGGGTTGAAAACAGCAATTTAATAGTAAAATACTGTTATGGAATTGTAAGTTGACTTTAGATAAGAAGTCTAAGAAGCCTTTGATCTAAGAAGCCTGATGTATATATTTTTTTCAGTAAAGCAGTAATTCTTTAGTTTTCCTTTACTTGGTAAGTATTATTGGGTTTTAGTAGGATTTAATACATTTTGTAATAAACTAAAAAGAGAGCTATGTAGTTAATAGAATAATAAAATCTTACTGGGAATTACGGTTTTTAGGTAAGACGAAGTGTTTCTGGACAAAGTGAGGAATAGTTTTAGCTGACAAACACAAGGTTTTGGGTAAATGAGTAATTTTGCAGCTACAGTAACAATGAGTGTGTAGTGAGGATGATGAACAGGAGGTTTTGGGAATGGGTGTTTACATTTACATTTAGGCATTTGGCAGACGCTCTTATCCAGAGCGACTTACAAAAAGTGCTTTAAAGTTTACATTACTGGATAGATACTTACATGTATCCTTATTTCTGTATCTGCAGAAGCAGAGTTTTTGTTAGATAAATATTCTGTGTGTGTGGGTGTGGGTGGGTGGGTGTATAAGTCACTAGCTGTAGGTAAGTGTGTAACAGGGAAAAGGCTTCTCTGTGAAATAACTCCTGTAGACGCGACACGGTTTTGGACACTAATACCCAGATTCTCAGATTTATTTTTAAATGTGTGAGTCTGTGATTTGTGCAGTGAATTGATTTCTGTATCTGAGTGACGTGTTCGGTTCAGCCGGGGACGAGACCGTCCACCCTGTTCCTGAACAACCCTATCTCATATTGTGTGGGTTTAAACTGCTGCCTAGTCACAGACTCTGCGCGCACACACACACACACACACACACACACACACACACACACACACACACACCGCTCACGTTTCTCCTTCCTGAAGAGAAATTCCACTCCATCATTATCCAGGTCTTTTTTTGCAAAACTTTCTTTTCCTTTAAGTGTTTCAAGCTTAAATTCTTACACACACACACACAGACACACACACACACACACACACACACACACACACACAGGGCCCGGTTCGGTGTTCTGGCCTTATTTAGTTATACTGGCTCTTGTGTGAGTTTTTATTGTACATGACGTAAGCAGCAGGAGAAATGGAAAGTATTTCCAAAGGTAGCTATTATATATTTTTCAGCCTCTGGAGATAAATTAATTTCACTGGACCACATCTGGAATGCAGGGAGAAGACTGAAAGAGAGAGGTGTGTGTGTGTGTGTGTGTGTGTGTGTGTGTGTGTGTGTGTGTGTGTGTCCTGGCTTTTCTCTGCGGTGGGGCCTTTGGGTTTCTGCACATTTGAGGAATGAAAAACAGTTTTTGCAGCACTGCTGATGGGAGAGACTTTTTTTTTAAACGCTTTCAGCTCTTCTGTGTTTTTCTGTTACTTTCCCCCCTTTTTTATTATTTATTTTTAACATAAACCGTGTACATGATGATTAAAAAGTAATCCCACCCCCAGTGGATTTGACTCTCAGTCCTGTCCACATCTTCAGGCTTTGTTTTTTTTTTTAATGGCGTGTGTGTGTGTGTGTGTCACTTCCTGGAGAGAAATCCTGTCTCCTTGAGAGCCCTTTAATCGTTAAACCCCTTCCTTCACTAAGACGCCTGACTCTGGTGTGCTATCTGCTCTCTTCTGACTGAACCTAGTGTCTCCGTGATTGACACAGTGTGCCCCGCCCCCTCAGGGAAGACAGATGGTTTTGCCCTCTTTGGTATTAGACCTCATGACCTCCCACCTACAGCTCCGTAGTGGAAAGTCAGGTCAGATCTCAGCTCCTCCTGGGGAGATGTCATTAACGCTGGTTAACCAGGAGAATAACAGTGTGAGGTGTGATGGACAGCTGGTGCAGAGAGACGTGTACACATCTGGACGTGATTCCGTCAGTCTGGCGTGTGCTGATCTCTCTCTCTCTCTCTCTCTCTCTGTCTCTCTCCCTCTCTCTCTCTCTCTCTCTTTCTGTCTCTCTCTCTCCTCTCTCTCTCTGTCTCTCTGTTCATTTGAGGAGGTTTCAGAACTGTTCTCTTTGTGAGGGAAGCTGTGATGTGCTGGAGTGGTGATGTGATGTGTACACTGTCCACGTCTCAGCTTTTATCTGCTGTGTGCGTTATTAGTGTGTGTGTGTGAGTGAGGGGAGAGAGAGAGAGAGAGAGACGCGGCTCTTCACCATCTGTTTGAGACACACCCTGATCCAGAACAGTGTATTTAATATTACTCTATTAATTATTAAAGCTGGTTTGTTTATCAATGCTTTATTTGTTGTGGGATGGTGTGTGTGTGTGTGTGTGTGTGTGTGCGCGCATGCACAGCTCCAGCTTATTGTAATGACTTTGAGTATGACCCGAGCATGTTTCTCAGACCTAAAGCTCTCGGGGTTTATATGCGTGTCTGCCGAGTGGAAAGCCAGCAGGAGGACTTATCTTCTGGAACGTTCCACTTCTCCTTCAGCTGTCGTGTTTCAATCAGCGGGAGGTCTAGTGCACATAAAATGGTGGCTTTCTGAGTGTCCGACCCTCATTGTGGGGTACAATGGAGCCTTTGTGTGTGTGTGTGTGTGTGTGTGTGTGTGTGTGTGTGTGTGTGTGTGTGTGTGTGTGTGTGTGTGTGTGTGTGTGTGTGTGTGTGTGTGTGTGTGTGAGACACACTGGGGGAATTTCCTCATGCGTCCTCTCCCTGTCTCTCTCTCCCTCTGCCTGTCTCTATGTCTCTGTCCCCGTCTCTGTCCCTCTCCCTGTCTCTCTGTCCCTCTCCCTGTCTCTCTGTCCCTCTCCCTGTCTCTCTGTCCCTCTCCCTGTCTCTCTGTCTCTTTCCCCCTCTCTCTCTGTCTCTTTCCCCCTCTCTCTGTCCCTGTCCCCCTCTCTCTGTCCCCCTCTCTCTGTCCCCCTCTCTCTGTCCCCCTCTCTCTGTTCTGGCACAACAACATGTATCAAGCCTGCTGTGATTATCACACACTCTGTTCTTTTACATTCTACACCGTTTACACAGACGGTCAAAAAGCAGCGCTACACTTCACTACACTACGTCCTGATTGGTCAGAAGTTGTTGATTAATTCTCTCTAACAGCAGCTCTGACTGTAGCACAGTTGTTAATGAGCTCACAAGCGCTGCGTGGTTGTTGGTGGTTGTGGTTGCAGTGACTCTTTGTGTTCTGATGGCGTTTGGGACGCAGCCCTGATCAGGTCAAAGCCCCAGTTTTTACCCCACAGCTCGTCTTCCTTTGATGGATTTTCCAAATACTTTCCACGGTCTCGATCGGTGGCTGTTGACTGCAGTGAGTTTGTAATTACAGCGAGCGCGGAGTGTGTAAAGGCAGCGCATCACTCACTTAAATGAAAACATCTGTGTTTTTAGGGGAAACTTGGGCTTCCAGGGCGCTGTGGGGAAACCACATACTGAGGGGGAAACTACAAAATTAAATACATAAAGAGTAGAAAGTCATCTCCGCTTTAAGCTGCGCGGATTAAATAAAGCGATGATGATGATGATGATCGCGCATAAAGCTGGAGAACCGGCTGCCGCTGCCAAAATGTGACTCATCCGTACCGGTTCTGTTGGTTTTCCGTACCGAGACCAGCCGGGTCACCTGACGCTCGATCCTCAGTCAGTGCAGTAACCACGGCAACCCCGCGATTAGGAGAGGACGCTAACAGGCTGTTTAAAAATAGAACCTTCGTGAGTTTCCGTCTGTTATACAGCCGTGTCTGTTGGACCGCTCAGACCCTGAAACAGAAACAGTCCTGGTTTACATTTCATCATTAAAACTCTCAGCTGATGATAAAGTTACTATATTCACTAATCTGGCGTGTCCTGAAGATTGCTCTCTTTAACATGACCTGGATAAGACGGGGAAACCGCTTGGCATTAACGGTAAAGTATTAACGGTTTAAAGTGAACGTGTGCGCTGTAGATCCTGATTGTTTAAAAGCGGTGTGTAAAACCA
>CM059206.1:42174401-42191901 GCA_030347435.1 Clarias fuscus
TATTTGTTGTCTCAGAGAGGAGTGTGAGTGTGAGTGTGAGTGTGAGTGTGTGAGTGTGAGTGTGTGAGTGTGTGTGTGAGTGTGTGTGTGTGAGTGTGTGTGTGTGAGTGTGAGTGTGTGTGTGAGTGTGTGTGTGAGTGTGTGTGTGAGTGTGTGTGAGTGTGTGTGTGAGTGTGTGTGTGAGTGTGTGTGTGAGTGTGTGTGTGAGTGTGTGTGTGAGTGTGTGTGTGTGTTACTCCCAAAGATTAATCTTAGATTTTATGAACTCGTGTGTATTTATCCTTGGTGATGCAGTGCATCTTTTTAGTAATTGTGTGTGTGTGTGTGTGTGTGTGTGTGTGTGTGTGTGTAGACGGAGTTAGAGACCGTGTCTGCTCTATTGGAGGATGCTGAGAAAAAGGGGATCAAACTGGCTAAAGATGCATCAAGTCTCGAGAGTCAGCTACAGGACACACAGGTAACACACGGTGTGTGTGTGTGTGTGCGAGAGAGTTCTTCATCCAGCATGTCACATTTACGGTGAATCATCTTTATGAAGAATAGTGTGTGTGTGTGTGTAGGAGCTGCTCCAGGAGGAAACCCGTCAGAAGCTGAATCTGAGCAGCAGAATCCGACAGCTGGAGGAGGAGAAGAACAACCTGCAGGAGCAGCAGGAGGAGGAGGAGGAGGCGCGCAAGAACCTGGAGAAACAGCTGGCCACGCTGCAGGCACAGGTATACACACACACACACACACACACACAATACTACTACAGGATAATTACAAATCCTCAAAAGAAATATTGGCACCCGTAACCTCGTATCTACACACAGATCCTGGTTCTTCCTGTGAGTGTGTTTGAGGTTTATTGTGTGCGTGTGTGTAGTTATTTGAGACGAAGAAGAAGCTGGAGGACGACGTGGGCGTGGTGGAGGGTCTGGAGGAGGTGAAGCGGAAGCTGCAGAAGGACGTGGAGGCGTGTAACGCGCGTCTGGAGGAGAAGGTCCTGGCCTTTGATAAACTGGAGAAGACGAAGACACGTCTGCAGCAGGAGCTGGACGACCTGACGGTGGACCTGGACCACCAGAGACAGATCGTCTCCAACCTGGAGAAGAAGCAGAAAAAGTTCGACCAGGTACGCAGAGGGTTTCGTTCTGTGGCGAGTAATTGTGAGATTTAGTCTTAAACCATTAAAACGTTTTTTTTTTTTTTTTTTTAAGAATTAAAAAATCTTAAATATTTTTTTTTTGTTTGTTTGTTTTTGTGAGAATATGTATTGATGTATTTTTCAGTGTTGAGCTCTGAAGGTAATGCAGCCCATGGTGTGTACCTAATCGTGTGTGTGTGTGTTTCTGTAGATGCTGGCGGAGGAAAAGAGTGTTTCTGCTCGTTACGCGGAGGAGCGAGACCGGGCGGAGGCCGAGGCGAGGGAGAAGGAGACGAAGGCGCTGTCGCTGGCGCGCGCGCTGGATGAAGCTCTCGAGGCGAAGGAGGAGTTTGAGAGGCTGAACAAGCAGCTGCGGGCGGAGATGGAGGACCTGATGAGCTCCAAGGACGACGTGGGCAAGAACGTGAGTTAATTACAGTGTTATTGAGCGTTTATTACATGGTTATTACATCACGTGTCTCAGGTCGGGTTTGGTTCACGTACCTGCAGCATGGGGTTAACACCTTGGCGTGCGTGTGTGTGTGTGTGCGCGCAGGTGCATGAGCTGGAGAAGTCGAAGCGCACCCTGGAGCAGCAGGTGGAGGAGATGCGCACTCAGCTGGAGGAGCTGGAGGACGAGCTGCAGGCCACCGAGGACTCCAAACTGCGCTTAGAAGTCAACATGCAGGCCATGAAGGCGCAGTTTGAGCGCGACCTGCAGGCCCGAGACGAGCAGAACGACGAGAAGAAGAGACAACTGGTCAAGCAGGTCCGCTCCACATGCAGCATAGTGCACTACACAGAGGCCCTACACCCTTATAACAAGTGGACTACGTTCATATCCATCTTCTGCTTAGTGCACTTTAATCTCTGCTCAGTAGGGCACTTCATCTAGGGAGTGATGTAACGACTCGTACATGTGGAGGGCAGTTAGAGTGCACAGTGGATAACACTTACCGACCTTTGGTGTGTGTGTGTGTGTGTGTGTGTGTGTAGGTGCGTGAGATGGAGGCGGAGCTTGAGGACGAGAGGAAGCAGAGAGCTCTGGCCGTGGCTGCGAAGAAGAAGCTGGAGATGGACCTGAAGGACGTGGAGTCTCAGATCGAGGCGGCTAATAAAGCTCGAGACGAGGCCATCAAGCAGCTCCGCAAACTCCAGGTGTGACATCACACACACACACATCTGTAATACACACCTGTACCGTCTTACTATAGTCTGTGTGTGTGTCTCTGTGTGTGTGTGTCTGTGTGTGTGTGTGTGTGTCTGTGTGTGTGTGTGTGTGCTGATCAGGCTCAGATGAAGGATTATCAGAGGGAGCTGGAGGAAGCACGAACATCACGGGATGAGATCTTCGCCCAGTCCAAAGATAACGAGAAGAAACTCAAGACCCTCGAGGCTGAGATCCTGCAGCTGCAAGAGGTCTGTATATGGGTGCACACACACACACACACACACACACCATGAACACATGCCCATAATTTGACCTATAGACCTGCTCTGATACACATATGGACTATACACACTCACGCTGACAGTCTATACATGGAGTCCTTTTTCTGTGTGTGTGTGTGTGTGTGTGTGTGTAGGACCTGGCTGCATCAGAGAGAGCGCGGCGTCACGCAGAGCAGGAGAGAGACGAGCTGGCCGATGAAATCTCGAACAGCGCCTCCGGAAAGTGAGTTCAGACCAGAACAAGATACACCAGAGGGGCGCGCCGTCACGTCTAAACCTGTTAATACTAACGTGTGTGTGTGTGTGTGTGTGTGTGTGTGTGTGTAAGGTCCGCACTGATGGATGAGAAGCGCAGGTTGGAGGCTCGTATCTCTCAGCTGGAGGAAGAACTGGAGGAGGAACAGAGCAACATGGAGCTGCTTAATGATCGCTTCCGCAAAACATCCATGCAGGTGATCACTGTCTGACACACACACACACACACACACACAGGGAGAATGAGATGCTGAGTGTTTTAATAAACATGAAGTCTATATTCAGCTTTATCGTGTGTGTGTGTGAAGGTGGACACTCTGAGCACAGAGCTAGCAGGCGAGCGCAGCGCGGCTCAGAAGAGCGAGACGGCTCGACAGCAGCTGGAGAGACAGAATAAGGACCTGAAGGCCAAGCTGCAGGAGCTCGAAGGCTCTGTTAAATCCAAGTTCAAATCCACAATCACCACCCTGGAGGCCAAAATCCTGCAGCTGGAGGAACAGCTGGAGCAGGAGGCCAAGTACAGCCCCCTTTTATTATTATTAATAATAATAATAATAATAATAATCTGACTTTCACACCAGCTGTGTACATCTCCTTCTTTCCGGTGACGTTCACTACACAATCAGTTCCAGATTTAATTTCATTATAGTTTATTATAGTTTATTATAAGTCTCTTCATCAGCGTCCTCACTCTGGTTTGAGACGTTTACGTTTACATGCGTCGCTCCTTTTATTCATTCATGAAGTTTAACAGAATAAAGTATGAAGTGTGGCCACACCCCCTACAGCACAGACAACCAAGATCAAAACATTTTAAAATGAGTGTATTACAAGTCTTATAGTGTGTGTGTGTGCGCTTGCAGGGAGCGTGCAGCAGCCAATAAGATCGTGAGACGTACAGAGAAGAAACTGAAGGAAGTGTTCATGCAGGTGGAAGATGAGCGTCGCCATGCCGACCAGTACAAGGAGCAGGTGAGGAGTCGACCACACGGGGTCACCTGGGTCTTCTGTTGGACGTCTTTAACACAACACACCTCATCTTTTAAAAATGTGTGTGTGTGTGTGTGTGTGTGTGTGTGTGTGTGTGTGTGTAGTTGGAGAAGGCCAACTCGCGTATGAAGCAGCTGAAGCGTCAGTTGGAGGAGGCGGAGGAAGAAGCGACGCGCGCTAATGCCTCCCGCAGGAAGCTACAGAGAGAGCTGGAGGACGCCACGGAGGCTAACGAGGGTCTCAGCCGTGAGGTCAACACACTCAAGAACCGCCTCAGGTAACACACACACACACACACACACACATATATACTGTTTTTGTTGTTGTTTTTTTCGCTGTGCAGTAATCGTGTGTGTGTGTGTGTGTGTGTGTGTGTGTGTGTGTGTGTGTGTGTGTGTGTGTGCGTGCACGCGCTGTAGGCGTGGGGGTCCGGTGAGTTTCCCGTCGGGCCGTTCGGGTCGCAGGCAGCTCCAGATGGAGGGGGGGGATCTCTCAGACGACGACACGGACAACAAAGTGAGCGAGGCGAATGAGACACAGCCGCCACAGAGCGAGTAGAGGAGGGGCCAACACACACACACACACACACACACACACGGCATGACCGATGGCTCATCAGTGTATGAAGGATGTGATATGAAGGCGCTCGATTTACTGGAACACTAATAGTGAACACTATGTTTAATATTCATCTACAACAAATTATCATGCGTGCACACACACACACACACACACACACACACAGTACATCATCTGTGTCATATCAGGACTCCTAACTCAGGAGTTTGTCCTCGTCAGAGAAACACTACATCATACACACGTCTACACTCGTCTGGTCCGAGTCGAGTCTCACTGCAGAGAGACAACATGAAGAGAAACACCTTCAGGATCTTCACACTATAGTCAACTCTGTGTGTGTGTGTGTGTGTGTGTGTGTGTGTCAGATGCATCGGCCGCTTGTTTCTTTTTTTTTTACCAAAACACAACACTAGGAAAATTATGAAAACACACACACACACACACACACACACACACACACACGCATACAGATCAGCGGACTGGAAACACAAACTAAACTGTGACGAGGCGTTAGCTTTAGCGTTAGCGTATCTCCATTCCATGCTTTGGATAGAAAATGAAGTAATAATGGCGAGTACTGGAACATTCTGTTTGGGAGAATTTATTAAATAAAAATAAAAAAATCTTTGGGAGATTATTTTGATGAAATAAAATGTGACTGCAAAATGTTTTTAAACTGCACATTAGTTAAAAAAAAAAGCCACACACGAGTCAAACTGGAACAAAAAAAACGAGGAAAACTAACTGGTGTGTGAGAGGGGTGCGAATTCCGTATTCGCCACGGCTCGCCGTGGACCTTTTGCGTTTAAGTAACAAACCGCTGCTTTTCCGGGTCTGGTGTCGGCGAGGGGACGCGGGAACAAGGTGAAGGACCGTCTGGTGTAACGAGACTGGAACACTAAGGTGACGACGGATCAGGCACTCGCATTCGTTAGCCGTTATTAGCTTGTTTACAGATTAGCCCGGAGTCATGAAGCCACTCCCACTCGCGTCAGTATTACACACACGCGCTATACAGGTACAACACTAAACTCACCCGCTAGTGTGTTTACACCCGCCCACAGACACCACGCCCTCACGCTGTTACAGGAACACAGCGGCCCTCTGTCGCACCGCGCGGCGTCTCATACCAGCGTCAGACCTGCTTTCATTCCCTTCTTTATTCTTCGTATGATTTTGGGTTTCATAAAAGAATCCACATTCCTCTCTCTCTCTCTCTCTCTCACACACACACACACACACACACACACACACACACACACACACACACACTCTCTCTCTCTATCTCACACACACACACACACACACTCTCTCTCTCTATCTCTCTCCCTCACTCCTCCCTTCTTTATTTCTCTTCTCAGTGCGTCTCACATAGAACAATCTGTTCACCTTTCAGTCTTCTAATATTTATCATTTATAGCCTACAGACTCCGCCTTCAGAGTGTAGGCCACACCCCCTACATCAGTCTGACTCAGTCTGAGTCTCTTCTCGGCTGTCCAGCCATGTGTGACGTTAAATGGGCCAAAAGTTCTTTCTGTATTAATAATAATAGGTGTGTTGTCTGTGGGCGTGTGTAAATATCAGCGTTACATTTCAGAAGAAAAAAAAAAGTGCCTTAGAGTCACTGATGAAGAAGAAAAGCTCGAGAAGAGTTGAAGATGAAACTGACGGGAGAATAATAATAATAATTAAACACTATCTAACCTTTTATTTTCTTTATTCGATTTGAATTGTATTGCGCTTCGAGGCATATCTGCTCTGTATTTGCTCTTTTTGTCGTAAACCAGCGTCAGTGTTACTGTAGGAGTTAAACATCCTCACGCAGGAGTTCAGAGTTTAGAACTTCTGCTTCATCATCATCATCATCATTCAGTGATTATTATCCTCATTTCACATTTATTATTATTATTATGGTTATTATTGTTATTATTATGATCAGACTGTTTGACTACCAGACGCTCGGCTGCAGATGTGCTATAATCCTCTCCTTTATTCCTCGCCCTTGTATACTGTTACTGGATTTCTAGACAACAGTGATTTTTTTGTAAAGGAAAAAAAACATAATAAAAGCTTCATTATAGAAGAACACTTGCCTTTAATGTCTTTTTGTGTGTGTGTGTGTGAGCTTTGTGTTTGAATTGTTTTCTCTTTACAGCTCGGCGTCACACGTCCTTCTCGCGTTCTCAAATCTTCACCGTGTGTTGGCGAGGCGGGTGCACTTAGTTTTGTTCCATCACACTCCAAAGCTGTAATATAGTATAGTGTACCACAGCATAGGACAGTGAAACTGTGTTACAGTGTAGTGTGATGGGTAAAATAATCATAATGGTGGTGTATCAGGTGTAAACGGAGTAGTGTACGGAGAGACAGACGCCGCGGGACAGACGAGGACGCCGACGAGACGGACGTCTGAGGCGCAGTACTCCGTCGACCTTCGGTCGAGTCCTGCCGCGTCATACACCGCCCAGTGGCAGAGCAGGAGGAGGGCGTGGTTCCTGTGAGAGATCACATGGAGTGCTACCATGGTAAAGTTGAGCCGAATGCTAAGATTATCTGTGCAGAACTCCTCCCACTGCTGATTAGAGGAGGAGTCTGGTCACTACAGGTGAGAACGGACCACCACACCCACGTCTCCTGGCTAAAACCAGTTCTGTGTAGTTCCTCGGGTACCATGAGCGTGATCAGAACCCCCTTTCCTAACAAAGAGAACCAGGTTCTAGTTCACATCTGGTGCTAAAGCTGATTTAATAGTGAACCTCATTAGAACTGGTTTGGTAAGAATTTAATATTGAGGAGAAGTATATTTTGCTGTTGGCACTTCTGTTTTTTTGTTTGCCTGTTTAAATTAATTAAATTAAAGGCATGTCGGATGTGGCTGATTTTTCTAAAAATAAAAAAAAATCCTGTGGGGTCGAAAGTTTGATTTATCAGCTGGAATGTGAAAGGTTTAAATGGCCCAATCAAAAAAAAAAAAAATGAAATTTGAAATAATATACATGAAAATACATGATACATAAAATCATGGGTGGGACAAATCTTTCACTCAAAAATTACAATTCTAAGGCAAGGGGCACTGCCATACTGATACATAGGAACTTTCCATTTACAGCCTCCGCTACTATTGCAGATGCTCAGGGATGATGATATAGTATCTGGGATGATGTACCAGGTCCCTGTTGTATTAGTCAATGTATATGCTCCTAACTGGGATGATGTGAGTTTTGTTAATAAGCTGGTTTCTTCATTGCCAGACTTAAATTCCCATCTTTTGATTTTGGGCGGTGATATAAACTGCGTTATGGATCCGTCTCTTGACCGTTCTAACCCTAAATCCTTATCCCGTCGTAAGATGGCACAAGCTTTGTCCACATTTACAGACCAAGTGGGGGCTGTTGATCCTTGGCGTTTTCTGTTTCCACAGAGCAGAGTATACTCCTACTTCTCACAAATCCACCACTCCTACTCAAGAAATGTATTATTTTTTTTTATAGATGAATCTTTACTTCCCTATGTTGCACAAATTGAGTATTTACCTATTGTGGAATCAGATCATGCTCCTTTACAATTAGATCTTATTTGTAATTTGAGGCAAAACGAACAGTTTATGTGGAGATTAAATACAACATTTTTATCGGATCCTGAGTTTTGTACCTTCATATCAACAGCTGTAGATAATTTCCTTCTATACAATAGATCAAAGTCTATTTCTGCTCTACACTATGGGAGACACTCAAAGTATTTATTAGGGGAGAAATTATTTCGTATACAACAAATTTCAATAAAAACCATAAACAAAAGCTGGATAATCTAATAGACTCTATAAGAAGATTAGATTACCAATATTCCACATCCCCCACACCTGAATTATATAAGGAGAGGTTAAACCTTCAAGTTCAGTATAACCTGTTATCAACAAACAAAACTGAATGGTATTTGTTACGTTCTGAAGGTTATATATATATATATATGAGCATGGAGAGAAGGCAGGTCGGCTTTTAGCCCACCAGTTAAAATCTAAGTCTTCCTCTCAATTTATAACCCCACATTTATAATAGTAACAATGATTTCATAGTTAATCCTACTCAAATTAATAATATTTTAAGAACTATTTCTCAAATTTGTATACTTCTGAGAGCCCTGAATCTACCGCAGAAATGTTGGAATTTTTAGACAGAGTAGATCTACCCACCCTTAATTCAGTTGAGAACCTTTTTGGATGAGCAAATACAAATAGAAGATATTTTAAACTCAATCACACAAATGCAGAGCAAAAAATCTCCTGGCCCTGATGGCTACCCAATAGATTTTTATTTTTAAAAAATATTGCAGATAAACTAGCCCCTATTCTTCAAGAAATGTGTGTGAACTCTTTGGAAAAGTGTAGCTTGCCACAGACTTTGAACGAAGCAAACATTATACTTCTATTAAAACCTGGAAAGGATCTCTTAAAATGTCATTCTTGTAGGCCAATTTCCCTCCTAAATTCCGATGTTAAAATGGTTTAGATACTGTAATGGAGAAGTTGATTTCCAAAGATCAAACAGGGTTTATAAGTGGCCGTCACTCTTATAGTAATATCCGGAGATTATTAGGTGTGATCTACTCGTCTAAACTCACTAAGGACCCAGTCCCTCAGGCAGTCATATCGTTAGACGCTGAAAAAGCATTTGATAGGGTGGAGTGGAAAGATTTGGCTTTGGAACACATCCTTCTTTCATTGATTAAGTTATTATATGCTTCCCCTAAAGCATCTATAATTACAAATAGAGTACGTTGCAAATCTTTCCCCCTGTCAAGGGGTACTAGGCAAGGTTGTCCCCTTAGCCCTTTACTTTTTACTTTAGCCATTGAACCCCTATCTATAGCGTTAAGATGCTCACAACAGTTTACTGGCATTAATATCAGGGGCATAGAGTTTCTCTATACGCCGATGATACTGTATGTTGTTGTACCTTTCAGATCCGATCTTAAGTATTCCTCAGGTAGTCAAGATATTGGAAAAATCCGGCACTTTCTCAGGCTATAAAGTAAATTTCTCGAAAAGTTTCTGCTTCCCCATAAACAAAAAGGGTCTTCATATCCCGAAAAACAGATATACCTTTTCAGTTGTCTCTGTCAGGCTTTAAATATCTAGGGATAAATATCACACAGGATTTCCATAACCTGTACAATGAGAACTTTGCTCCTTTAATTGAAAAATTAAAATTAGACCTCAAAAAATGGAATTTGTTAACTCTTTCTCTTGTAGGTAGAATTAACTGTGTTAAAATTAACATTTTACCAAGATTTTTGTACTCGTTTCAATGTGTCCCAATTTTTCTAGCAAAATCTTTTTTTCAGAAGTTAGATAGACTGATCTCATCATTTATATGGGGCGGGAAAACACCCAGGATACGTAAGCAAATACTCCAGAGACCGAAAAATCAAGGGGGATTAGCACTTCCTAATTAAGATATTACTATTGGGCTGCAAACATCTCTAAAGTACTTCATTGGCTTCAGAACTCTAAGAGATCTGGTGTATATCAGAGGCAAACTCTTGTACTAATTCATCTCTTCCTGCTTTAGCGTTGTCTAAATTACCCCTTTGCATTTCACTCTATACTCAATGCCCAGTCGTAACAAATACCTTTAAGATTTGGTTTCAGTTTAGACAATGCTTTGGCTTTAAAGACCTCCCCATATCCAGTCCTATATATAAGAACCACCTTTTCCTACCGGCTCAACTGGACTCGGTCTTTGTTCATTGGCAACAATCGGGTCTAGTTAAGTTTGGTGATCTTTTTGTTGATGGTCTTTTTGCCCCGTTCTTCATTCTATCCTCGAAATACAATCTCCCTAGATCACACTTGTTTAGATACTTCCAAATTCGTCATTTAATTCAAAATCATTGTCCCACATATCCCTCCATTCCTTCTAGTACAGGTTTGGATGAAATTGTAAATATTCCATTACATTTAAAAGGTACAATCTCAAATTATTATAATGTATTAATGTCAATAAATAATATTAATCTGGACAAAATTCGAGCAGAATGGTCAAGGGATTTAGCTTCAGAAATATCAGAGGAAACATGGAATAAAGCTTTGCTTAGGGTAAACGGTACATCCTAATCTACTCGCTTGGGTTTAATTCAATTTAAGGTTCTCCATGGGCTTCATTTCAGCAAGGCTAGGTTATCAAAGATATCGCTCACATGCATCAGCTACATTTGCATATGTCACTTTGCTAAAGCAGACCTGGCTCATATGTTTTGGCCTTGCCCCAGACTGTTTGATTTCTGCATAACTATTGTCTGAGGCACATGTCGAGGTTATCAAGCCTAATTTTGAGATGGCTGTCTTGGTGTACAGGAACAAAGTGTCATCTTGTCCAAAAACTGTTAAGATGTCGGTGCTGTCGCATGTCTCTTGACCCGGAGGAGAATATTACTTGATTGGAAATCATGTAAACAACCTTTTAGTTTTACTCTGGCTTAGGGATGTGATGCTGTTTTTGAAATTGGAGAAAATAAAGTATTCACTTAGAGGATCAACTGGACATTTTTATTCAGCGTGGACTCCACTGATCTCATACTTTGAAAAGGGCACAACTCATCCTACTAACAAAATGTAATGATAAAACTAAGTAGCCAGTAGTGCTTATATATGTTTATATACATCCCGATGGATGTATGTATATGTACAGTCGTAGCCAAAAGTTTTGAGAATGACACAAATATTAGTTTTCACAAAGTTTGCTGCTAAACTGCTTTTAGATCTTTGTTTCAGTTGTTTCTGTGATGTACTGAAATATAATTACAAGCACTTCATACGTTTCAAAGGCTTTTATTGACAATTACATGACGTTTATGCAAAGAGTCAGTATTTGCAGTGTTGGCGCTTCTTTTTCAGGACCTCTGCAATTCGACTGGGCTGCTCTCTATCAACTTCTGGGCCAAATCCTCAAGTCAAGTCAATTTATTTATATAGCACTTTTAACAATTGACATTAAACACTGAGACATATTGTCACTAAACGATGCAGAAAAACTAGTTCATGCTTTTATCACCGTCTAGGTTGGACTATTGTAACGCCTTACTGTCTGGTTGTTCAACTAGGTGTATAAACAAGCTTCAGTTAGTACAGAATGCAGCAGCGAGAGTCCTCACTAGAACCAGAAGATACGAGCACATCACCCCTATCTTATCTACACTGCATTGGCTCCCTGTGAAATTTCACATCCATTTTAAGATTCTACTTTTGACATTTAAAGCACTAAATGGTCTCGCGCCACAGTATTTGAGTGAACTGTTAGTGTCTTACGATCCGCCACACGTACTTCGATCAAAGGATGCAGGCTGCCTGTCAGTACCACGTATTATTAAAACTACAGCAGGGGGCGGAGCTTTTTCTTACAAAGCCCCAAAGTTATGGAATAGTCTTCCTAGTAATGTTCGGGACTCAGACACAGTCTCAGTGTTTAAGTCTAGGCTAAAAACCTATTTATTTAGCGCAAGCAGGTTTGTAAATAGATGAACCTTAGGTAAAGGAGCAGATCTGGGGGACTCATGGACGTAGAGTATTCTGGTGAACTGGTATGTTTAGATGCTGTCCTCCCCACTCTCATTGATCACTCAGGTTTGTTGACGGTGAGGTGATTGGTTGCTTTACATCTCAGTTCCCCCTCATGTCTGTGTTTCCTTCTGGCTCCTCCCTTTTAGTGATGCTGTTATAGTTAGTCCTGCCGGAGTCTCTGCTTGCACTTTGCACTAAATATACATTCACCTTATACATGTTGACTGTGACCAGACCTAACTGCCATCTCTCCTTATTTTCTGTTCTCTCCTCTTCTGCTCTCTCTCTCTCTCTCTCCCTCTTCTTCCCTCTCTCTGTTTCTCTGTCGAGCTATACATGTTCGCTCCTGAGTTGCCAGTGATCCAGACCCCTCTGCCCTCTGGACCCGTCTAACCCGTCCTGGAGTCCTGCTTCTGGTTGGAGATCTCGTCGCATGGATGCCCCGTGTGGTCTGCCTGGATTCGTGTGGTGGCTGGGGATGGTTTCCATGAAGACTGTCCTATCATCGATTGATGCTCTGGGGACCTGTGACTTCAGTTGTTCGATAGCGCAGGACTGGAATCTCCTACAGTCTACCTGAGCCTCCGGGAACAAACTGGACTCCTTTTAATTTTAATTTAAACACATCTCCTGTTATACTGAACTTCCAGTACACATTATTATGCTGATCAATCCCTGCTCTCCGTTATCACCCAGATGAGGATGGGTTCCCTGTTGAGTCTGGTTCCTCTCAAGGTTTCTTCCTATTACCATCTCAGGGAGTTTTTCCTTGCCACCGTCGCCCTCGGCTCGCTCATCAGGGGACAATCTTATCATTCTGATTCATACACATTGCATACAAACTTACTTCTTTTTATTGTGTAAAGCTGCTTTGCGACAATGTCAATTGTTAAAAGCGCTATATAAATAAAATTGAACTGACTTGAGAAGCTTTGTTCGGCACATCCCTAGTGAGTATTACAGGCGTCAACACTAACAGGGGTGCACTTAGTTTCCTTCTCTCCTACACCAAAACAGTTGTAACACAGTACAGTATGGTGCAGTATAGTATGTGTGTGAGCTCTCAGGACCGTGAGTGAAATAAAGAGACATGAGACTCGTGATGGCGTTTTATTACAGAACCACAGACAAAAATAATCTACTGTAGAGCAAAACCTCCAGCTTTATAAAGTGTTAAAACTCTCCACGTCTGATTCACGTACACACAACACGGTTAGATCAGCTATGCTACAGAGGTTAGCATGTTCAGTATCTCTCTCACTCACACACACACACACACACAGTGTAGCTAATTCGCTCATCTTTGGCCATCAATCAGTTCCTTTAATCTCTAATACAAACTACACGTCTAAAGTAAAGGGGAAAAACAGGTTTAAGAGGAAGAGCTGATACTAAACAGAGGTATTTATCTCTCACACACACACACACACACTTAACAGTTGAGAAGCTTTTATTATTATTTTTTTGCATTTGAAGCGTCCTGCATAGTTTATTAGTGTATAATCTCACAATCGAAGGCGTTTCAGTTCACAGCCGCGTGACGACAATCAGTCTCGCATTAGGGCGTAGTGACATCACTCGTCCAGTAGAGGGACTCAGACAGGAGGATGGGGCGCTGTGTGGCTGCAGGAGGAATTAATTCACCCCCTACAGCAGAAACGTACACGAGCCTGCGCGGACACGTAAATCCCCCTGTGTAGTGTGTTAGTGCGCACTTCATCGCAGTACTGATACCCGACGTAGTGACCATAAACTAGTGTAGAATATAAGTGGCATTAAGTTTACACCCCCTGTAGGGCAGTACAGGTACAGAGGTAGGTTATACTCATGTAGTGTACGCAGAGTATAGGGACTAGACGTGACTTAGTGCACTACAAATTCCAGGGTGAATCAACACACACAGCGTTCTGGTGTCTCAGAGCGATTAACGTCACCATTAGATGGGGAGACTGAATATCGGCACACAGCTGATCGAAAAGTGACACTTTCAAATACGAGCTCACGCTTGTCCCTCTCTCTCACACACACACACACACACACACACACACACACTTTCTCTCTAAAAATAAAATCAACTTCAAGTTTCAGAACAAGGTCCAGTGTGAGTCTACAGCACCGAAACACTGAGTGACTGAGGGATATTACGGTCTCTCACTCTCACACACACACACACACACACACACACACACACACACACACACACACAAACACACAGAATATAGCATACAGTAATGCAGATGTTGTTTACATTTCTCTTCCTATCTATAAACTTTATTATTAACGAGCCTGAAGTGTCGCTGTGTTAAAGCTCATAAATAACTGAAGCACTTATTAAAACCTCAAAACACTAAACACAGCTTTTAACATTCTACTGAATAACGAGCGAGTGTAGAAATGTCTCTCTCACACACACACACACAGCAGCAAAAACTTAAATACAAATATAAATTATGTCACTTCCTTCCACAGTGATTAAGGTCTTATGTA
This sequence comes from Clarias fuscus, assembly GCA_030347435.1. Lineage (NCBI taxonomy): Eukaryota > Metazoa > Chordata > Actinopteri > Siluriformes > Clariidae > Clarias > Clarias fuscus. Next base: position 42,188,847 of record CM059206.1, read on the forward strand.
AACAGCTGACTGACAAAATCCGAAATGACAACGACCCACTCGCGGCCTCTGCCCTGCTCTAAAACCCCCTCCAGACGCCACGCCCGCGATCACATGATCTATTAAAAAAAACTGTATCGCTAATAATAAAATGAAAAATTATAATAAAGTGAAGACAAGTTTACTAAATGCACATAATAATTCAGTGTTTAAAGTCTGTGCACTTCAGCACCCCCTGGTGGTGCTAACGAGTTCAGCATGTTCATGTGTTTCTTTCTTTTTACATTTCCTCTGCTTCCAGACGGAGGAGGTGCTGCCCCCGTGTGGAGGGACAGGAGGAGCTCTGCTACATGTCTGGGTTTAAGATTAAATTAGTTATCATCATCAAATTATTTTGTAAACAATTCAGACTAAACGAGTGAACGCGCACACACACAGGAAGTCACTCATAATATATCTTGGGTCGCTACACTAACTCCTCCCACACGTTGTGATGGAGGGTAACAGGAACTCCGCCCCTCTGCATCATTATTCTATGTGCGTTATGTTTCATTTTTGGTGTGTGAAGAGGATCGGAAGAGAAATCTGTTACAGAAGGATCACTTTGTTCCAATCGATTAGGTCCAGAAGCTTCACACACTCACACACACACAGACACGCGCAGCAACACCACAGTTCCTCAAGTCTACAATCAATAATATTAATAATAATAATAATAAGAGAATGCTGTGTATGTAGTAACAGCCTTGTGACGGGGTTTTGTGGTTACATTCACGTCTCATTTCCTCTTCACGTCTCCACCCTGACTTTGGTTCGACTCTGCAAAAGAGGAAAAAGAAATGTGTGTAATTAGGAAACATAACACACCACAGAAAACAAAATGCTTCGTTAAAGGTGAAATAATACGAGGCAATTCTCCTGCAGCGTGAAACAACAAAGCAGACGTGAAAGAGACAGACAGCAGACAGAGAGAGACAGAAAGAGAGAGAGAGACTGAGATGGACAGAGAGAGAGAGAGAGACAGAAAGAGAGACAGAGAGACTGAGATGGACAGAGAGAGAGAGACAGACGGACAGAGAGATGGACAGAGACTGAGAGAGAGAGAGAGAGACAGAGAGAAAGAGAGAGAGACTGAGACGGACAGAGAGAGAAGAGACAGAGACAGAGAAAGCGAGAGACGGACAGAGAGGGAGGAAGAAAGAGAGAGAGAGAGAGAGAGAGAAAGCGAGAGACGGACAGAGAGAGAGAGAAAGAGAGAGAGAGAGACAGCCAGAGAGAGAGAGACAGAAAGAGAGACAGAGAGAGACAGACAAAGAGAGAGAGGGAGGAAGAAAGAGAGACAGAGAGACAGAGACAGACAAAGAGAGAGAGAGGGAGAGAGAAAGGGAGACAGACAGACAGAGAGAGAGAGGGAGGAAGAAAGAGACAGAGAGAGAGAGGGAGGAAGAAAGAGACAGAGAGAGAGAGAAAGAGACAGAGAAAGCGAGAGACGGACAGAGAGAGAGAGACAGAAAGAGAGACAGAGAGACTGAGATGGACAGAGAGAGAGAGAGAGACAGACGGACAGAGAGATGGACAGAGACAGAGAGAGAGAGAGACAGAGAGAAAGAGACAGAGAAAGCGAGAGACGGACAGAGAGGGAGGAAGAAAGAGAGAGAGAGAGAGACAGAGAAAGCGAGAGACGGACAGAGAGACAGAAAGAGAGAGACAGACAGAGAGAGAGAGAGAGCGAGAGACAGACAGAGAGAGAGAGAGAGCGAGAGACAGACAGAGAAAGCGAGAGAGCGAGAGACAGACAGAGAAAGCGAGACAGACAGACAGAGAAAGCGAGACAGACAGACAGAGAAAGCGAGACAGACAGACAGAGAAAGCGAGACAGACAGACAGACAGAGAAAGCGAGACAGACAGACAGACAGAGAAAGCGAGACAGACAGACAGAGAAAGCGAGACAGACAGACAGAGAAAGCGAGACAGACAGACAGAGAAAGCGAGACAGACAGAGAGAGAGAGACAGAGAGAGAGAGACACAGAGAGAGAGAGAGAAAGCGAGAGACGGACAGAGAGAGAGACAGAGGAGGAAGCGTGCAGTTTACCTGAGAAAGCGAGCTGCAGGTGAGGAGGAAGCGACGCCTGCACACCCGACTGCAGACTCTTAAACAGGTCTGAGGGGCGCGGAGACAGAAACAGCACAGAGAGAGAGAGAGAGAGAGAGAGAGAGAGAGAGAAGTTTGAAACACGGCTGTGTCCTAAACGCCTTCCTGCTCACTACACCGGGTTTATCACCAATACCATAGAGTAGAATAAAGTAGTAGCGTTCCAAGTGCTGCAGTGCATTGTGGGAATGGACAGGGTGTGGTGAGGGTGGGGAACTCACTCGGTGTCAGGGTGAATCCTGAGCTGGAGGTGTGTGTGGCTGCACCGGGCGGGGCGAAGTTCAGCAGAGGGAACTGGAAGGGCAGTGAGACGGGAACAAGACCCCCAAACATCCCCAAACCCAGTGGCACAGACGTTACCTACAGACAGGGAGACAGACAGAGAGACAAAGAGACAGACAGAGAAACAGACAGAGAGACAGACTGGTGGAATAAACACAGTGGGAATCAACACTCGATACATAAAGGCATGTGACCTATTCAAAGTACCTGGTTTAAGAGGGCGGAGTCGGACAAAGACGGCAGTCCCATGGCAGAGGCACAGTTGGCTGAAGACTTGTTGCTCTGACTGGCCCCTCCCCCCACTCTCTGCCTCTGTCCGTGATTGGTCGTGAGAGATGAGGAAGTGAGGTTACAGTCCTGGAAGTTGGAAGAAGTGTGGGGCGTGGCTACAGGGGACGGGCTGAAAGACGGTTTGAACCCTGAACTCTTTGGGCCGTACTGGGTAGGTGGAGTCGACATGAGTGGACGGGACGAGGAAGGAGCTGGGGAGGAGACAGAAGGAGGCGTTGCTACTGGAGAGCGATGAGCGAGGTTAGGAGGCGGGGTGGGAACAGACGGGCGGAAGGCGGAAGCGGAAGGAGTTTGTAACGACGGGCGGTGGGAGCTGGCAGAGGGTGGGGTCGAGGCTGAAGAGCGGTGG
>CM059206.1:42196901-42266901 GCA_030347435.1 Clarias fuscus
CTGTCCCGCTGAGACACTCACACGGTTTGAATTCCGAGCTCGAGTTGGATCACGGGGATCCACATTAACTCCCGGATAAACTCAGAACCTCCACTTCCCCTGAGCAGTATACACGTGTACGGGGGTCACATGACACATTTATAAAATAATAACATTTATAAAATAATAAATAATTAAAAATAAAAAATCTATACATAATGGGTTTTTGTTTCAATTATAAAACTGAATAACAAACAATTTTGATAAATAAAACCAAACCTGAGCCGAGACACTGAGGCGAGATGAACAACAAAACTAAACAGAACACAGAGAGGGTCTCTCACACACGCACACACACACACACACGGGACGCTGTTACTGATAAATTATAACATCAGTCACAGCTAAGTGTGAGATTAAACAGTGGGATAATCGAACAGATGAATAGATTAACAATCAGATTTTCAGGAAATAATATATTTTATAGACAGATCCTGGGCTTGTGACAATCACAGTGTTCTAAACACACACACACACACACACACACACACACACAACTACACTGATAAACATCTTCTGTAATAACACTGTACTCTGTGTGAAATATGCACGTGTGTGTGTGACTGAAAGTGTGTGATGAACAAGTTTATAATCAGAATTCGCTTCTTAAGAGTAAAACATGTTTTACATCAAAATATTTACACTTTTCTGATCTTTATGAATCATTTACTCTCTGCAAATGAACTATAAATTATCTCTATAAATGAACTTAAAACATTTAAATGGTGTATGATAACTCCACATCCCTCTCTCTCTCTCACACACACACACACCCCGAGGTCTCTCACACACACAATAAACAAACCAGTGGGTGGATGTGAATGTCTCCCTAACCAGTGCAGATGTTTATCAGATGTTCTGTCTCATCATCACTTTTAGGAGATTTAATAAATTTCAGACGCGCGCACACACACACACACACACACACACACACACACACGCACACAGAACCATGTCAGACAGGTCTGAGTGATTTCACAGAGGGAAAATAAAAGAGAAATAAAGTAAAGATTCAGGATGGTAAACTGTGACGTAACTGAATGACGTCACTGCACGCGACCCGAAACTTTCCTGAGGATTCTGTGCTGAACACAAGTTCACACACACACACACACACAGTAATAATCAGGTTTAGAACTGAATAAATCCTCTGAAGTGAAGTGAAGTGTAAACACGCTGTGAGGATGATGAGGATGAAGAATACGCAGGTGTTCGTTACTGTGAGCTCGTAACTCCTACAAGTACTTTACGTTGTGTACCGTGTTTGCTGAGGAGTGTGTGTGTGTGTGTGTGTGTGTTACCCGCAGCAGGTCGCTGTAGCTGTACTCCGGAGCGCTGAGTTCGGTGCTCTCGGGCAGGGTGATGCTGATCCGCACGGTCTCGCGCTGCTCCGGTTCTCTGCCCGGTTCTCTGCCCGGTCCAGCCGCCTCAGGGGCTCCGAGTCCCGGCTCCAGGCTCAGGCTCGCCTCGCTGTCCGCGTCCCCGCGCCGCCTCTTGGCCTCAGAGCCCGGGGCAGCGGCGGCGGTGAGGGCCGGCAGAGTGACAAAGGGGACTTTTCTGGGTTCGGCCATTTGGAGCAGGGCCACCTCACCTCACCTCACCACCTCACCTCACCACCTCACCTCACTCTCTCTCTCTCTCACACACACACCAACACACACACACACAAGTTCCAGACGACCCGCTGTACACACACACACACACACACACACACACCAGGCGGATACTCCACACTTATTAAACCCCCTCCTCTTCCTCCTCAGGTGAGTAAAGATGGCGGGCTCCGCGTTACTGCTGCGCTCGTGCCCATGTCCGGAGGCTCGCGCTGCGCTCGGGGGGCCACTCCGCTCCGCTCACAGCCGCCATCTTGGATTTTTGGAAAAGAGTAAATAACATTAACTCGGAGGAGGCCACTGCGCATGTGCGGAACGACTGCTCAGCGCATCGGCACGGAAACGAGACAGCGGCGCGTCCAATCACGGCCGAGCTCACGTAACCAAGGATACGCCCCCTGTCGGAAGTTCTGAAAACCGTGCCGGCGTGATTACGTCATTGCTCCGTTGCCGGAAGTGACTTCCCAGCATCCGTTCCTTTTCCAGTGATCGTTAAAACACTCAAGTCATTTACTTTTATTATAATTCACTGAGATAAAATATGAGACATTTCTCTTTCCTCTTTATTGTAGAGAGGGAAATATACAGTATGTCCACAGGTCCCCGCTGTCCACACCAGGGGCGGGACATTCTGTCCCCTCGTCTCCTGCATTCTCATCATTAGCTCCAGTGCACTGATTACTCACTTTAATACCTGATTATGACGGAACCCGGCTGTGTTACGACTAACACTGTAATAACCGCTAATAAGACCTGAGATTTGATCCTGAGGGACCGAGTTGATCAGCTCATCAAACTCAGAGGAATATTACACAGAGTAATGAGTTTATTTAGATTTATTTATTGTATTTTATTTAAGCGAAAAAAGTTCTCCGATCCTCCCTGGTCCTAGTTGGAAAAAGTAATCGCCCCCTTGTTGAATCAGGAATAATCTGAGGTTATTAGAAAGCCGAGTTCAATTTCACACACCTCTCCCAGACCTGATCACTGCCAGACCTGGTGACCCAAGAAATCACTTAAATAGACCCTGTCAGACACAGTAAAGCATGCTAAAAGGTTTTTTTTAGGAATAAGGATCTAAAGATCAGGCATCATTAGACTACAGGGGCTGGTTCAGACTGCCGAAAGGATTATCTGCGCCCCAGAACTGTATACTGTATATCCAGAGAGAAGAGAAGGGCTCGGAATATCACTCTGCACCCCTCACACCCAAACCGCCAAGGATCACGGTGAGAGTCATTATCCACACATGGAGAAAACCTAGAACAGTGGGGAACCTTCCCAGGACTGAACAGCCGACCGAAAGAGCACGACGCCGCCTCATCCAGGAGCTCATAGAAGAACCCAGAAGAACATCTAAAGACCTGCAAGCCTCACTCGCCTCAGTACAGGTCAGCGTTCATGTTTCAACAGTAAGGACGACACTGCTGACCGAAGAACACTAAGGTTATCTTTGTGTAATATTAAAAGTTGTTGATGATTGATTTGATTTGATGATTTGATGCGATTCAAGCCCCATTGAAAATTTCAGCTGTTTGTAATAAATCAGTGAAACAGGAGCACTTTAAATATCTCAACACAACTAATATAAACACAAAATGCTACTTTCCATAACTACTACAGTATCAGAATTATTCAAACCCCTTAGTAAAAAACAACAAAGAAAACAGGAGGGGCATGTTTATTTATTTATTATTTATTTATTTAAATACCCAGATGAAAGGACAGGCTTTGTTTGGTCTAATGGATAATTAGTTTTATTTTTTCAGATACTTAAATATATCTGAAATATTTTTAGATTAAGTATAGAACACTGACAGTAAAGGAATTACCAAAGTTTGTATTGTAGGATGATTTTTTAATAATAATAAAAAAAAATTATGCCAAGACATCAAAGGGATCCCCGTCCCCACAAAAGTGTTGTATTTTTGTTCTGTTATTTAATTGTAAATTTATAAGGATCTTTTATTAGGATTGAATATAAAAAAATAATAATGACATAATCCAATAATCAATTATAAACAGTAATGAGTATTTATTGTAGAGATAATATTCTTCTAAATTGTAAATAGTAAATTAAGTTTGACACTAATGTCTGATATAACATGATTACAATTACATTTTCATTCCCAAAAATATTTGAATGCATGTTCATGATTACAAAAAGATTCTGCAAGTTGTGTAGGTGTTGAGCAATAAAGAGTGTGACGTGTTTTTGTTCCACACACACACACACACACACTCTCTCAGGTCATGATGATGATGGTGATGTCATCACACAGCGACTCGGTTGTCTTTGGCCCATTTCTTCATGATGCGGATGATGTACTCGACCTGCGGGTTTCCCGTGCTGCGTAGCATCGGCAGAACCTCCTTCAGACTCTCTCTGAGAACAAATAACAGAGCGAACACTCAGAGACTCAAAGCAGCTGATAACCGCAATCACATGACCTCATCAATAATCACAATCGAGTCCTGATTAAACCTCAATCACATCTGATTAGTAACGATCAGCTGAGCTAAATGTCAATGCCATGTGTGTGTGTGTGTGTGCGTGCGTGTGAGACCTTGGCTCTCGTCCTGCCAGGATGAGCTGGAAGATTCCCACACAGGCGCCGCGCTTCCCCTCCCAGTATTCGGGAATCGGATCCAGACGCTCCAGAACGTCAAATGCCTTCGCTGCGTAGTAAAACTGGCCCATCTGACACACACACACACACACACACACACACACACACAGAAATTTAGGACTCATGAATGTGTTAATTGTGTTTGTAAACCTCACTTGTGTGTGTGTGTGTGTGTTTGCTGTTCAGTGCACAGTGTCAGGATTTAGTCCCCTGGAGAGTCCAGTGAATGATTTGAAACACAGCCTCTTATATAATCAACTTTGACCTGATGTTCTGAGGAGTGTAAGCTGTGCAATGATCTGTAGCAGTGTAGCATGATGCTAACAACACTAACACACCGCTAGCAACAGCTTTAAGGTTCGTGTATCTCTGATTAAAGCCGAGTGAAAAGTAAAGCTCTTTATACAGGGGTAAAGTGAAGCGGCGTTAGCATTACGATGATTATAGTAGAATGAAGCTCGACAGTGACAGACTGAAGATGAAGAAGATGAAGAAGATGAAGGTGACCTTGTAGCAGTCGTTAGCGATGAGCTGAAGGAGGCTGAAGGAATCTGCTGAAGTCTCCATTTTGAGGTAAAGCTCCCAGGCCAGACGAGCCTTCTGATTCATAATGTCTACACACACACACACACACACACACACACACACACACACGAGAATTCATCACCATATCAACCTTACATATGATACATTATGTTACACTATTATTAATACATTAACAAGCTCCCAAATACATGTCCACATAATACAAAAGAAATTAAGCTGTTTAAATAATAAGACTCTGGATAGAACCAGACCGAATAGACATTGTTTAAAATGACAAAATAATTTATCACTTCTATATAAAAACATGAAATCAAAATAAATAAACTTTGTAGTTTACTGAGTAATTTAATCCTTAAAATATATTGAACAGTCTAATTATTTATTATTCGTGTTTCATATTTCATATTAAATAAAATGTAAACTGATGAAAAATTTGACAAAAATAATTAAGCATATTTACTTATATATAACAAACAGATGAGCAAAATAATAAGTTTTCTAAGAGCAGTTTAATTTATGTAGCACTTTATTTAACTTTATGTTCAGCAGTTATCCTCCAGTTTCTTTTCCTCCGAGTGTAAATGTGACCTGAGGGGTGCCATTACTTTAACACAGCTACGAGACATTAACAAGGAGACGTACAGCAGCGGGCGAGCCAGCTCAGGTACACGTAGTCATTCCTGATCTTCTCACTCTGGATGAGCAGGAACACCTGTGTACACACACACACACACACACACACACACACACACACACACACACCCTACTTAGAAATAACGATGGTCAATATATACAACCACACACACTTCTGTGTCGTCAGGTGCACATGTTGTGATGACGTGAAGGTGTTATGGCGAGTCACTGATGTGAAAGGCTGAAACGGTGAGATGATGGAGTGATACTGAAGGAGTGATAATAACGGCACGGCGTGACGGAGTGACAGAGTGACGGACACACACCTCCTCGGCCTCTTTGTAGTTCCCTACAGCAGCCTTGGCCTGAGCGTAGTTAAAGTTAAACGTGTCATCAGTGTAGAAGTAACTCTGAAACACACACACACACACACACACACACACACAGAGAGTGAGAGATCATCATTAACTAGGGACTCTACACTTTAAAGCTAATTAAAGAGTATCTAATGATGCAACAGAAAAGTGCTGAATCTCTGTAGGGACGAGGTACAGGGGGGAGGGGGTACAGAGGGGCGGGGGTACAGAGGGGCGGGGGTACAGAGGGGAGGGGGTACAGAGGGGCGGGTGTACAGAGGGGCGGGGGTACAGGGGGAGGGGGTACAGAGGGGAGGGGGTACAGAGGGGAGGGGGTACAGTAGGGAGGGGGTACAGGGGGGGAGGGGGTGCAGAGGGGCAGGGGGTACAGAGGGGAGGGGGTACAGAGGGGCGGGGGTACAGGGGGAGGGGGTACAGAGGGGAGGGGGTACAGTAGGGAGGGGGTACAGGGGGGGAGGGGGTGCAGAGGGGCAGGGGGTACAGAGGGGCGGGGGTACAGAGGGGAGGGGGTACAGTAGGGAGGGGGTACAGGGGGGGAGGGGGTGCAGAGGGGCAGGGGGTGCAGAGGGGGAGGGGGTACAGGGGGGGGGAGGGGGTACACCTGAACAATATCGCATAGCCAATCAGGTGTCTGTGAGCTAATACAGTAGGAAGTGGGTGGACAGTTATGAGTGTGTTACGGCGCTCCCTATTGGTGCATTTCTAAAGATCCTGACGTCACACGTTTCAGGAGGAAGCACCTGATGGAGTCCACAACATTAAATCTAACTACAGATCATTAAAACGTGTGACGTCACACCAGCGTGCTGAAGATCATAAAGAAAAGTTTTCATTCGTTTCCCGTATTGTCCAGTTTGTCAAACATTTTATAAACAAGTTCTACTCTGACTTCATACAGACAGTTTGTGAACGACATGGTTTAAATTTTGAGGCTGTTTTGTCGCATGGGGTGAAGATCATCACTGGGGTAAATAGGGTTGTTAGTGCTAATGGATTGGGAGCAACTGCTGTCTGGCTCACGGATGACATAAAGTGTCTGAATAACGGATCACATTTTTGAAAAAGTACCTGAGTAACTAAATAATTGAATAATAGTAACTGAATGGCGGAGCAAATGCGTTAGATTACTCATTACATCAGAAAAGTCATCCGAGTCCTCTAACGCATTACTTTGTAACATGTAACACCCAACACTGGTGTGTGTGTGTGTGTGTGTGTGTGTGTGTGTGTGTGTTTCTGACCTTTACTGAGTTGAGATAGATCAGCACGTCTTCAAACTGTTTCAGCAGGAAGAAGCAGGAGGCCATGCACTGTCGACCCGGGATAGTGTCTAACACACACACACACACACACACACAGTGTTCAGAACAAGCACATGTTATAAACATAACACCAGTTCAGAGATGTGTAACTCTAAACATTATAAAACTGATGTTACCGCATTCACTGGCTGAACCTCCGACCAGCTGAAAGAACTGCTGCGCGATCTTCAAATGATCCCTCTGAACACACACACACACACACACACACACACACGCACACACACGAACACACACACAAACACAATCCTAATGATCACAATATCCTGACAGCACACCACTGATATGATCTCACATTCATTTAGTTCATTCAGTGTGTGTGTGTGTGTGTGTGTGTGTGTGTGTGTGTGTGTGTGTTCCTCTGCATGCTAAACAGTGTTGTACTCACAGATCCGAGCTCCTGTCCGAGTGCAGCATTCACAACTCCTTTAAGGATGTACTCCTGCGACACACACACACACACACACGCACACACACCACAATGTTTCTGTTCAAACTTTTCACTTTCTCAGCGTACACAGCACACAGTGTGAATAATCTGTACACAGCTGCAGTTCTTGGCGCTTTTTGATGATGTCATCATGCGGTCACCGCGGCAGCGTGATGCAGAGCGGCAGGTGAGAGTCGGCGTACCTGAGGGGTCGTGGGCTCCAGGTCCTTAATCAGATTATACGCTTCCTGAACATCATCTGGAGGAAAAGAGGGACCAGGATTACAGGTGTGTTACCTCTGTCTGTCTCTGTGTGTGTGTGTGTGTGTGTGTGTGTGCGTACCCTGTCTGAGGTAGTAGATGACGAGGTTGAGTCGAGCCTCTGTGATGACGTCGATGAGAGGAGGGAGAACCTGCAGCGCTCCTTCACCTCCACGGAAAACCACCAGGTTGTGTCTGATCAGCTCTTTAGCGAACTCGAACGAGCTGGAGGAGATGTCCATCAGGTTCTTCAGCTCAGCCTGCAGAGGAACGCAGACACACACACAGACACAGTGATACTCAGGGGGCGGAGTTTATATAAGACTGAGGCGTGTCTCAGTTAGACACAGGGCTCCAGAAGCTCTCCTCACATCAACACTGGTGTAAGTGCTGGTCAGGGATGAGCACAGGGCATCGCCTGCGTGTGTGTGTGTGTGTGTGTGTGTGTGTGTGTGTGTGTGTGTGTGTGTGTGTGTGTGTGTGTGCACCTCGGCAGCTTTGCCATTGTACAGTCTGAAGTGGTTGCAGGCTTTGAGGTTGAGCGCGATGGTGGAGTCAGGAACGCTCTGCAGATACACGGCCAGAACCTCCTGAGACACGTCGTAATAATCCAGCTTATAGTAACACAGCGCAACGTACACGTTCAGGGCCAGGAACTCCCTGTACACACACACACACACACACATACACACACACACCAGAGCACATGGATGAGGAGTGTGTTTTAGATGTTTCACAGTAGAGCTCTCCTCTCATCACATTTATTTACATCACTTTCATTTAATCCAAAATGTCCTGAGAGCAGTAAGAACAATAACACACACACACACACACACACACACACACACACACACTGGTGTGTGTACCTGTTCTGCAGAAGAATGCGTTTGTAGATATCGATGGCCTCCTGGTAGTGAGACCTCATGTAGTGGATGGAGGCGAGGCTCAGCTGGTCCTCAGTCACGTCCTCCAGGTTCTGGTGGAAACCCATCAGCTTCTTCTCATCACCAAACTGAGAGACAGACAGGCAGACAAACAAACATCAACTACCAGCAGAGCCGCTACACTCTGCTTAGCCAACATCACTACACCATCAGGGGGAAAGGGTTATGAGCTCCAAGCCCCAGAGCAGCTGTTCAGCTCCATTTGGTTGTTTGTCTGTTTGTTTGTTCCTCAGCTATAAGCTGCAATCAGATTCTGGCTCAGGTTTAAGAGAGAACAGTAGATCAAATCAAATCAATCTGCTGAGTCAAATATAAATGTCCTCAATCCACATAAACAAACAAACACACACACACACACACACACACACACACACACACACACACACACACACACACACACACACACACACACACACACACACCTTGTGCGCTAAGTGAAAGAGAAGTCGGTTCTGTAGCTGACTCTTTGGTCCTGTAGAAAAAAAAAAAACAATACTTAATTACACTTATATAATTCACCATAAACACACACTAACACACACACACACACAGGGCGGTGCAGTGAGGTGTTCAGTGGGCGGTGCAGTGGGTGGTGCATCGAGGTGTACAGTGGGTGGAGCAACGAGGTGTACAGTGGGCGGTGCAACGAGGTGTACAGTGGGCGGTGCAGTGGGGTGCACGGTGGGTGGTGCAGTGGGCAGTGCAGTGAGGTGTGCAGTGGGCGGTGCAGCGGGCGGTGCAGTGAGGTGTGCAGTGGGCGGTGCAGCGGGCGGTGCAGTGAGGTGTGCAGTGGGCGGTGCAGTGAGGTGTGCAGTGGGCGGTGCAACGAGGTGTACAGTGGGCGGTGCAACAAAGTGTACAGTGGGCGGTGCAGTGGGCGGTGCAGTTGGCGGTGCAGTGGGCGGTGCAGTGGGCGGTGCAGTGGGCGGTGCAGTGGGCGGTGCAGTGGGCGGTGTGCACCCCAGCTGTGTGACTGAGACGAGGCGGACCTCTGAGCGCCGCTTCTTCTGCTTCTTTATAAAGGCCGAGGAAGAACAGCGCGCAGCCCAGGAACACCCAGACATCAGGGGGAGAGTCAGGGCTCAGGGTCAGGGCCTTATACTCCTGAGAGATCACACACACACACACACACACACAGTGTTAATGCACTGCATCTATACCACTGGTGTTATATCAGACATCATTTTCCTGAACTGTGAGTTTACATTTATGTGTTTACCACCAAATAATATGTTGCCATGGTTACCTTCAGCCAAATAACCTCATACCTTACTCAATAGGACACACACATACACACACATACACACACATACTGTACACACACACACACACATACACACACATACACACGCACCTCCATTGCTCTCTTGTGATCTCCCAAGTGGAAAGCACAGTAGCCAATCCAGAGGTCTGTGTTCTCCTCAGCTGTTCCACTATTCCTCTGGAACTAAAAGAACACACACACACACACACACACACACACACACACACACACAGATCGTCACAGCCCTGATTACAAGACAATTCCTGTCTTTGGCGGCTTCTAGGGGGTCAGTGGTGGTTTCTAGGGTTTTAGTGGCGGTTGCTAGATGGCAAAGGTGGTTGTTTGGGTGTGGCTTGGTAGTTGCAGTGATGATCCCTGTGGTTGCTAGGATACGTTGTGTGTCAGTTTGGGTGTTGAAAGGTGGTATTGGCTTCCCAGTGGTTGTATGGGGGTTGAGTGAGGAGGGTGTGTGAGATAAGGGGTGTACAGTGCGCCTGGTTTCGTACCTCCAGCAGCGTCATGGCTCCCAGGTAGTCTCTCTGGTTCAGGTAATCCTCTACACGCGGAATCTTCCTGCTCTTATTCTTCCTCTTCTTCTCACTGGAGCTCAGAGAGCCTTCAGCCCCGAGTGCAGGCTTCACCCGAGACAGGATCTGAGCAACACACACACACACACACACACACACACACACACACACACACACACACACACACAAATAACTCTATATTATTACACGTTATTACACCCTGTACTGTATAAACTTTATGCTTACACGTTGTTCTTTTGCTGCTATAATAGAAATTGCTCACAAATAATGGTTTATCCTATACTACATATAATATAAGATTTTATATATATATACACTACTCACAATAAGTTAGGTATATTGTGAGAGACTAAGGCTGGGCGATACAGAAAAAAAAATGATCACGATATAATGTTTCATATGATTCGGTAATTATTGAATATTTATTAATGAAGACCAGTAGAAAAAAAAAATAGAATTTAACCACTTTATTTTAATTTACCAACATTACTGAGGCAAATTATTTTAATAGTCAAAAAAAAAAATTTTTTAACAAAAATATCTCGTCTCTTATGTCCTATAATAAACTAAACATAAGTGTTGAAGAGACTCTTCACCTTAATAAATAAAATGTTACAAAGTGTGTGAAATTGTAAAATGTAAACACTGAACACTAAAGCAAACTTTGAGGTAGATCAACATCTGTAAGATGTCAATAATCACAATACACAGTAAACCTCAAACTCTGTAAACAAAACAAATGATAATAATCAAATATAAGCTTTCGAGTAGAGGAACCAACCAGCATTATTCACATATACCTACCTGTACACTGCAACATTACAGACTGGGAGCAAGAAAGACAAGTTGGTTCCCTCCATCTCTGCCTTTAATGCTGTGAATGTGACTACATTACCCTCTATGCTAAAGGTTCTTTCTGAGGGGTTGCTGGTGGCTGGGATGCACAAGTATTTTTTTGCAAGTTTGCCCACCATTGGGAAGTTGCGCTCATGTAGCACTACATCCAAAGGAACTAGATGCGGATGATTATGCAACTATTCATTAACTTTACTCACAGATAGCTGAGTGTAATCGGTGGCCAAAACACCGCGACGAGTGCAGTTGTTGAGAGAAGCGGCTCACCATATTCGCCCCGCTGTCAGTCGTGATGCAGACGTGGAGCAGCGCATCAGCTAGGGTTTGCGCAATAAATTCACCCGTGGTGTTTCCGGGAAAATATGCGGTGCCTAAGCATTTACTCTTTAGATTCCAGTTGTCATTAAATTGTACGCTTAAGCTGATGTACGGGTCACACGTGCGGCTTGTCCAGACGGCAGCTCGCTCTACACTGTTTTCCTACACTTTGTAGTAATTCTTTTAGTATTTCTTTGGCAATGTAGTACGCGATCGCGTGGGTTATATCATTGTATCGCTTGGAGGATTTTTTATAAGGCATTGTTGCCGAGTCCCTCTCCATCGCACAAGCAAGTTTCTTGCGTTTCTATACTTAGCCGGGATGTTTTTTTGTTGTTTTTTTTTGCAAAGCTTACACACAACAGTGTTCTGGTGTTGATCAGAAGAAAATAAACCAAAAAAACTGGTGAGCTGATGCATCATTTTTGATTCACAATCTCCTCCCTACCTCCTGGCACGGCACTCATTTTCACGTGTGTTATACTGACATGAGTTGGTGACGACACAACGCGGAGTGGCTGCGTGAGCTTATTGGCTGTTTCCTGGTCACTCGTGCCACGCTCATTCATCGGGAGATCTGATAGGCTGTTAGATTACGGCAAGGCGCACGCTCAGTCAGCCAGCCGCATTTTAATAAAACTATAGCGCTTCATACCGAATGTTTTTTTATCGTTATCGACAATGGTCTACCGTCAATAAATACCGATACCGTTTTATCGCACAGTCCTATGAGAGACTCAGTGGACGTCATACATACGGTGTTTGTTTCACTTCAGACAGTTTTGGGACGGGGAGGCGAGTGTGTCGGGTGATAGACGCCTCATTGTGTGTTTTCCATGTAATGGTCTCATTGTGTACAGGTGTGACTTATACTGGGGACAATACCAAAAGACAAGCCTTTTCAATGTGGCATCAATTTCAACATGCTGTGGGTATAAAACACTGGTATTGTCAGTAAGTCATTCCAAGTTCATCATTCAAACAGCCACGAACACACGACGTCACTTAACGGACGAGCAGCGCCACCTGGCCATGGCAGGCTTGCATCAAGACACAGAACTACTGGCAGAGTTCATGACAGATCCAGGAGTGGAGCCCCACGAGTGACAGACCCCAACCATGACCAGGACCTAAAGACCTCTGCACTCAGACATCGTCATGTAACTGCCACACAGCTGCAGTCCGTTTACCAGATGTGAGGGTACTAGGATTTCCACACAAACCATTCGCATCCGACTCCACCGCTTTGGCTTGAATGCCAGACGACCGTCTCAGACGATTCCACTGACACCGAGACACCGCCGTGAACGTCTGTAGTGGGCACAAGACCATGTGACATGGACAATGCAGCAGTGGTCTACCGTCCTGTTCACTGATGAGTGTCGGCTCACCGTCGCTGGAGAAGGTGAGGTGAGCGATACGCTGAGGTCAACATGGTCCCCAGGGTTTGCTTTGGTGGAGGAGGTGCAACAGTCTGGCCAGGCATCACCAGTCAGTGCAAAACTGATTCGGTTATTGTAGATGTCTCAGTCACTGCACGTTCTCACCTCTGAGACATCAGAGAACCCAACATCATCCCCCAATTCCACCAGCACACCCACAACTTTCTGTTCATGGATGATGATGCTCCACCACATCGTGGCAGAATTGTCACAGCTCGACTTCAGGAAGTTGGAGTGTCTCATATGGTGTCCATCAATGTCCCCTGAGCTGAACCTCATATGGTGTCCATCAATGTCCCCTGAGCTGAACCCCATAGAGCAGGTCTGGGACCAGCTGAAGCAGAGACTGGATGATCGTACCCCACCTCCACGTCACCTGGCAGAACTGCGTGTAGCGCTTGTGGAAGAGTGGAACGCATCGCCTCAGAACATCATCATGAGGCAGTGAGGAGCCTGAGACGCCGCTGTCCAGCTGTCACCGCGGCTAATGCTGGAAACACCCGCTACTGACATTGTCAATTGCAGTTATTTGGCCCTATCCTTGTTGTTGTCTACATTTTTGGGCTAATAAATAATAAACTGATGAAAATGGTGTTTCTTCTCGTACATTATTAGTCATATCACAGGGAACTTTTACTTATTTCATTAAAATTCAGAGCAAATAGGAAAAGTAGTCATGTAAATAACAATATCCCTAACTTATTGTAAGTAGTGTATATGTGTGTGTGTGTGTAAATGTGTGTGTGTTTGTGTGTGTAAATGTGTGTGTGTTTGTGTGTGTGTGCGCGCGCGCGCGCAGCTGTAACTCACCATTGTGTGTGAGTCTCACCGTCTCTCACTCCGATCAGATGTTCATATTAAATCACATTAAACACACACAGTAACTGCGACCCTCCCGCGGTGTGTGTGTGTGTGTGTGTGTGTGAGACAGCCCCCCCCCGCCCTCCCCCGCCTCTCTCTCCTCAGCTCTCGGTGTCCGCACGCGCCCCCGGTCCTCAGACTCGGTCTATCTTCGTGTTTTTATTAACGGGATTAAAACGATCCGCGGTGTTAACGGGGAGTTAAACCGGATCCTCGCGCGCTAACTCCTCTCCATGCGACTACAACACGACGTCGCCTGGCAACCGTCACTTCCGGTAGGCGTGTTATTTATTTAAATTCGACACGTTTAGTTTGATTATATCACAATACAATTTCAAATATTTATATACAAATATTTCTTATTTTCTTAAAGTTAAAAACACCAGATACCTTTTAGATCTTTTTTTTCCAAGTCCATATTTATCTATAAAGGACGTGCGTGTCTCGTGCTCTCCGCGTGAGCCCCAGTGGCCTAATGGATAAGGCACTGGCCTCCTAAGCCAGGGATTGTGGGTTCGAGTCCCATCTGGGGTGGAGAAATGTTTTGTGATATTAAATTTCTGCAAAAATACTTTCAATTTTATATTCAATTTATATTATATTTAGTATTCATAATGATTTCTGAATAATGAATACTGCAAAACTATTTTTGTCAGTGCCAAACTAGTTAAATACAACTAGAAATGCTACAAAAACAGATTTGATGCTGTAAATAAAATGTGTACTTCAGGTATAAGATTATATTCAATTATTTGTCACGTGTACCTTACAGTACAGTGCAATGATTTTTCCCACATATCCCAGTTAGGGACCTGGGGTCAGAAGGCTTGTCCCTGTTATTAAGATATGGGGTAAAAAAAATGATAGTTTTTTGTAATGAAAGTCTAATCAGTTACATGGCAGACTCGGTGTATTTACGCGTGGTGACACTGTGAAGACGATCTGCTGAAGTTCAGCCCGAGCGTCAGAATGTGTGAGAAAGGTGCTTTAAGTGTCTCTGAGTGTGGCGCGGTTAGCGGTGCCTGACAGGCTGGCCTCAGTGTTTCCCAAACTGCTGACCTACTGGGATTTTCAGACGGAACCGACTGTAGGGTTTACAGTAAACGGTGTGAAAAAGATCTGAATATGAAAATATGCCGTGAGGGCAGTCCTCTGGGCGAGAATGCCTCGTCGATGCCAGAGGTTAGAAGAGAACGGCCAGACTGGCTCGGCTGATAGAAAGCTGACAGGAACTCAAATACTGGAGCATCATTACAGCCGAGCTATGATGAGGAATCCGAATTTGAAACATGAAAGATGAAAGCAGGGTCCATCCTGCCCTGTATCAGCGGGTCTGTAATGGTGTGGGGGAGATTCTCTTGATTAAACTCCACAGCCTACTGTACCCGAGTATTGCAGCTCATCGTGTCCATCCCTTTATGATGACAGGAGAACTCGGCATGTCACAAAGCCAAAATCATCTTACACCGGTTTCTGGAATATGACAGTGAGGTCACTGTACTCACACGGCCGCCGCGGTGACGACATGTCAGTATCAAGCAACATCTCCAAGGAACGTTTCCAGCACCTTCCGAAGGCAAAAGCAGCCGAACCCGGTACGAGCTGTGGACTAAATGTAAGAGATTCTTTGTAGCAGAGTGTCAAATTTACCCTTTAAATCAATTCCGAAACACAGAACAAAGTGTGTGTGAATCTGAACTGGTCAGTCACTGAACATTAGTATTTAAATTCGAGCATTTTAAGTGTGCTTAGACAAATGAGAAAAGCAACTTAAAGTACCACAAAGTCAAAAATGGTTTTTCAATCAAGAAATCTTTTTGTTGCTTTGAGACTTAAATATTTTATATACAGACAAACATATACACACACACACACACACACACACATCATAGCTTCATGACTAAACTAGGACTTTGTGGAAATAATTCTCTGACCCAGTTGTGTCAAATCAAACACTAAGGAAATCCTTTCTCCCCAGAGCCATTCGAACTGGAATTGTGGCCTGGAACATCTGTGCTAGACTAGTCTGCTATTTACAGTTGTGTTCAAAATAATAGCAGTCCAACATCAGTAACCAGATCAGTAATTGTTTTTGGGAGAAATGATATTTCGTCATGGTGAATGTTTGACTTGTAGGTGTAGGTGGAGTAATAGAAAACCCACAGACCCAACAGTCACGACTTGATGCACCTGATTCTGTGTAACTGAATCATGAATTGAAACGAGACGTCTTCAAAATAATAGCAGTGTGGCGTTCAATTAGAGAGGTGAATTATTCTGTGAAAAACAGGTGTTGAACATGTTGCCCTTATTTAAGGATAAATGCAGAAAAGGTTGTCCTGAGCAGTTCTCTGTGTAAATCAGAGTAAAATGTGTCGTTCCAGACATTGTTCAGAAGAACAGCGTACTTTGATTCAAAAGTTGATTAGAGATGGGAAAACATACAAAGAAGTGCAGAACAAGATCGGCTGCTCTGATCAAATGATATCAAATGCTTTAACATGGAGACCAAAACCAGAATGACGTGGAAGAAAACGGAGAACTACCATTGGAATGGATGGAAGAATAACAACACTGGCAAAGACTCAGCCAATGATCAGCTCCATCATGAACATCTAAAGTTACCTGTGAGTGCTGTACTATGTGAAGCCGAGCAATCGGCAAGAAGCCCCGCAAAGTCCCATTGATGAAAAAAAGACACTCAATTTGTGAAAAACATTGCTACAGAATACTTAGAGGTCATGTTGCCTTACGCCGAAGAGGAAATGCTCTTGAAATGGGTGTTTCAACAAGACAACGACCCCAAACTCACCAGTAAGAGAGCAGGGGGGTTTTCCAGAAAGCAGGTCATGTGACACACCCGGGTAAGTTTAAGAGTAAGTTAGTGGATATCCTCAACTTTCGGTTCCAAAAACAGAGGTAACTTTCTGGGTATGTTTGTAACCATAGCAACGTGCTCTCTGAAGATGACCTGCTCGGTAGCAGCTTCTGATCCAGGGTCAGTTTGTTTCAGAGGTTTATTGAACATGACGTGAGCTTTTGATGATGATCCTGTGGACGTGGAGGCACAAATTATACGAGTTTTTTTTTCACCGGGAGAGAGTTAAAAGACGTGGGAAGTGTTTCGCCTGCCATGTGACCGGCCCGGGTTCGATCCCCAGGTCTGATGTGGTGACAGCAGCAACTATTTATTTGATTTGCAACAAGTTTAACAAACTAAAAAATGTATAGTTCTGTTTACTTAAAATTGGAAACATCATCACTTAAAACATTGATGTAACTGATTACAGTGTACGTGGCACTTCAGGTTTTTTTTTTTTTTTTTGCATCAGGGCATTTATTTGTACAATATGGGTGACGCAGAGCATGTGGGAAAGGCAACTGTGTGTGGAGCCGTTCACACAGTATGTCTGGCACTTAAACACTTTTTACACACACAGTAAACACGATTCAGTTGTCAGAACTTAAAAAATTTGACAAAAAAATTTGATGTAATCAGTTACATCAATTTTTTAAGTAATGATGTTTCCAATTTTAAGTAAACTATCAATTTTTGAGTTTGTTGAACTTGTTGCAAATCAAATAAATTGTTGTTGGGAATCGATCCCGGGCCGGTCACATGGCAGGCGAAACACTCACCACTGAGCCACCGGCGCTCTATAGAGTTTAAGAAGGTTGAATTTTAAGGTGACGATTACTTGAAATATCAAATTTGTTCAGCTAACTTGAAAAGTGTCATTTCTACAAACACCAAATAGTTCTGAATCCTCAAAAAGGTCTATTAATTTGACCTAATTGCAATTATTTACGTTAACAGTACTCAGTGTGTTTAATTACTTAGTAATTATTAAGTAAGTATTTAATTAAATAGTCTTCCTATTAATGTTCGGGACTCAGACACAGTCTCAGTGTTTAAGTCTAGGCTAAAAACCTATTTATTTAGCGCAGCATGTTTGTAAATAGATGAACCTTAGGTAAAGGAGCAGATCTGGGGGACTCATGGACGTAGAGTATTCTGGTGAACTGGTATGTTTAGATGCTGTCCTCCCCACTCTCATTGTTCACTCAGGTTTGTTGACGGTGAGGTGATTGGTTGCTTTACATCTCAGTTCCCCCTCATGTCTGTGTTTCCTTCTGGCTCCTCCCTTTTAGTTATGCTGTTATAGTTAGTCCTGCCGGAGTCCCTGCTTGCACTTTGCACTAAATATACATTCACCTTATACATGTTGACTGTGACCAGACCTAACTGCCATCTCTCCTTATTTTCTGTTCTCTCCTCTTCTGCTCTCTCTGTCTCTCTCTCTCTCTCTCTCCTTTCCCTCTCTCTGTCTCTCTGTCGAGCTATACATGTTTCGCTCCTGAGTTGCCAGTGATCCAGACCCCTCTGCCCTCTGGACCCGTCTAACCCGTCCTGGAGTCCTGCTTCTGGTTGGAGATCTCGTCGCATGGATGCCCCGTGTGGTCTGCCTGGATTCGTGTGGTGGCTGGGGATGGTTTCCATGAAGACTGTCCTGTCATCGAGTGATGCTCTGGGGACCTGTGACTTCAGTTGTTCGATAACTCAGGACTGGAATCTCCTACAGTCTACCTGAGCCTCCGGGAACAAACTGGACTCCTTTTAATTTTAACACATCTCCTGTTATACTGAACTTCCAGTACACATTATTATGCTGATCAATCCCTGCTCTCCGTTATCACCCAGATGAGGATGGGTTCCCTGTTGAGTCTGGTTCCTCTCAAGGTTTCTTCCTATTACCATCTCAGGGAGTTTTTCCTTGCCACCGTCGCCCTCGGCTTGCTCATCGGGGACAATCTTATCATTTTGATTCACACACATTGCATAAAAACTTACTTCTTTTTATTGTGTAAAGCTGCTTTGTTACAATGTCAATTGTTAAAAGCGCTATATAAATATATTGACTTGACTTTGAGCCTTAGGGTTTACAGTGTATAATAAAAGGGAAGCCGATGTCAAATGTGCTATTTAATACTCTCACACATTTACTCTATTTTTTTCCAAGCCAACTCTCTTTCTTTATCCGATGCAGCCGTGTTGCTTTTTTCATTATTATTGGCTTGAATTCTTCATATGCTGCATTTAAACCTCCAACTCCGCCGCTCTCTCTTTTCACTTTGATTTTCCATTTTGACTCGTGAAATCAGCGATCCATTGAAAATGTCTTTATGTAGCACCGTGCACGCGCATTAACTCTGGGTAAGCAGTAGGAGGTTGATTAAACTTACTCTTCTCAGAACCGACATACTCATGGTATGCGGGTTTGGGGTAAATCAACCCTGAGGTTAAGTTTTACCAAATGGTAAGTTAACCCAGCTTTCTGGAATAACCCCCAGCACCTTGGTTCCAGACCAACAAGATTAATATTATGGAGCGGCCAGCCCAATACCCAGACCTTAGTACAATAGAAAACGTGGGCTGACATTAAAAATGCTGTTTCTGAGGCAAAAC
Source organism: Clarias fuscus (assembly GCA_030347435.1). Lineage (NCBI taxonomy): Eukaryota > Metazoa > Chordata > Actinopteri > Siluriformes > Clariidae > Clarias > Clarias fuscus. The sequence continues at coordinate 42,216,449 of CM059206.1, forward strand.
CAAGAAATGCAGAGGAATTGTGGGTTGTAGTAGAATTGTCTCGGGCTGTAATACCTGTCCAAAGGTGCCAGAAGTTGTTTGACTCCACACAGCACAGATGTGAAGCAGTTCTCAGAAACCATGGTTATACAACGAAATGTTAGTTCAGAGATGCACAAGATTAAACATCAAGCATTTTTAACAGTAAATTCATCACTTTGTAAAGATGACTGATGCTATTTTTTGTTTAACAGACTTTGTTTTTCTTCACTTTCTGTAAGCTAATACATTTAGTTAATTTTTTCTTCATGTGATTCAGAATAGAATGTGCAGGGTGTCCAATGCATTTGTTGATTTAGATTAAAAGGACACGGAGCTTTACTCACTTTTTTCAACACAACTGTGCATCATGGTGTTCGATGCATAACTCACATCTGTTAGCATCAGGGTTCACTCAGTTACTCTGATTACTGCATACTTTACCATTGACACAGACTAAAATTCATTGTCATGTTCATGCTTTTTGCACAATTACTGTAGATTTCTGCACAATTTATATTGTTTGCACTGTTGTCACTTTGCCACATATAAAATTACACATCATGACTATTGCAAACTGCAATTAACCTTTATTTATATGCTAAACTATACACTCTTTTCTTGCAGTGTTTGTTCTTGGATTTTCTTTGCACTAGTAACTTCTGATCAGTTCCCCTGTGTACAGACCATATGTAAGACGTACAAGTGTGCAATCTACAACCCGTCTGGGTTATTGTCTCTATGGCTACAACCCGTCTGGGTTATTGTCTCTATGGCTGCTGGATACCTGGAATTTCCTTGGGGATGATTAAAGAAAATAAGCTCTGCCCCCTCACTGAAGAGACATCACAGGTCAAGATTAAAACCCTACAACTAGTCCCTCAACTCATTTTCTCCAACACTGATTAAAGCAAGTAAACAAGAGGACAAAACAGCTCCTGATTTTCCTGTAGAATGGGCTTCATTAATAAGCTTTAAACAAAGCTACACACATCTGGTCAGAAGTAAATAAATGACATGATATCAAAATATTTTAATCAAGCCATCAAGTTTATTGGCTCAGTATTAACACACAAGCTGGAAGGAGTGTGTTTAGGACCACTCAGCAGTGGAGCCGCCCCAGTCTCCAGCCTGAGCGGTGGGGGCTGCACTCCAATCCTCAGTGGCAGGCTGTGCACTCCAGTCCTCTGTGAAACACAAAAGTTAGAGTCAAAGAAACTTGCAGAGAAATTCTGGTGAAGATGAGGAATAAAACTTACCAGAATAACCCTCAGTGGTGTGGCCGGGCTTAGCAGCGACGACGGCAGCGGCAGCGGCCGCAGCTGAGGGGGAAACGACAAGAGCAGACGTGAAAAAAACGTAGGGGAAGATTTACTGGAACTGTGTGATGAAGGGACTACACACCCCCCAGTGGAACTGAACACATTCTGGGTAAGGATGGGGGTGGGGACATGTCACACTGTTACACATCTGTGTCCAAGAGCTTGCTGACCCTTACCCTCAATGCCAGCGGGGAACTGCTGTATGGGCACTGATGGCACGGGCACACCCTCGGACCAGTCAGGCACCTCAAGCTGAGCGATGTCAGCCACGGGAGCGGACCACTCGCCCTGGAACTCCTCCTTCCCCACGGCCTTCTCCGCTGCAGCCTGCTCCTCCTTCTCAATCTGCACACAGGAGTGGGGACGAATAAACATTACATCACAGAAACATATCTTTAATCCTGAGAATGAACTCCGGAAGGTACGTGTAAGGGCTCACCTCTTCAGGATCTCTGTAGAAGTACAGATCAGGCATCACCTCCCATGGATGCTCACGAGAAATGGTACCACGCATCCTCAGCACCTCACGGGCCAACATCCACCACATCAGACCCACAGAGTGAGGACCCTACACACAAACGCACCGCTTACATCACAGCACAACATGGATGTGTCTCACCAGGACCGAGTCAAATCAGCGTGAGGCGTCCTGTACCTTGTTGTTGCAGGGGATGGCGATATCGACGTATCTGAGCGGAGAGTCAGTGTTGCACAGAGCAATGGTGGGGATGTTCACGTACGAAGCCTCAGTCAGGGGCTGATGGTCAGCACGAGGGTCAGTCACAATCAAGAGGCGGGGCTCTCTGAAGGCAGCCTGAATCTGATTGGTGAATGTACCTGGTGTGAAGCGTCCGGCAAAGGTGGTTGCGCCGGTGGCAGAAGCAAACTTAAGCACCGCCCTCTGAAAGACAACCAATCAGAAGGTCAGAAACATGCTAAACATTTTATCTGGAGTAAAAACTTGAATCCGTAACTGTGAATTAGAGTTCAAAAAGTGGCATTCAAGACCAACTGTAGGAAACAACTCGTTTATGACAATGTGGCTCAGGTCACTATCAAACCCCAGTCATGGGACAGTCAGTCCTCATGGTGTTAGCGAAAACCCAGCCAGCTCACTCTAGCACACCTCCGACACCCGGACACCAACGTTAGTGACAGGCTTTAACAGTGTGCAACCCCCCCAGTACCCACTCTCACGCCAGCCTTTAAGAAATGTGCTGCGTATCTACCTGGCCAGTGTTCCTGGAAGAAATGACACAAACATCAGCGGGGTTCTCAATGGCGACAATGGCGCGAGCAGCCAGCAGCAGCTTTTCCCAGGTTTTCTTCAGGTTGATGATGTAAATGCCTGTAACGCATACACACCCATGTTTAAAGTAAACAAACACCAACCCCAGTTCTTATCACAGAATCGCAGCAATCTAAATGAAAAAATTTAACCATCAAAACACTGCGGTTGCACCGAGTGTAACCCTGGGTCCTAATCCTTTATTCATTTTAAATTCATAGCCATTTCTCCCCCTGCGCACCAGACTCCTTAAACACCCACGATCTACTAGCCTGTGTGTACAACACCACTAAAGTAAACCCACGCACTTTCATCCTCCTGGGAGGACGCAGCACAGACACACAGCTCACCGTCACTTTTTCTTTTGTAGACATACTGTTCCATCTGGAAGTCCAAGTTGGTTCCACCCAGATGGGTTCCTGCAGCGAGGAACTTCAGCACATCCTCCTCCTTCATCTGAAGGACATCCAGACCTCCGGACATCGTGACCACTTTCCCTGCGTAACGAGTTTAGTGGGAGAGCTGACAAGAAGAGAGACAAAGTTAGAGACCAAATTCAGGTTCACGGTCACTGAATGAACAATCGGTGACTAAATGTGGCTCAGGTCACTATCAAACCCCAGTCATGGGACAGTCAGTCCTCATGGTGTTAGCGAAAACCCGGCCAGCTCACTGTAGCACACCTCCGACACCCAAACACCAACGATGGTGACGGGCTCTAACAGTGTGCACGTACACAAACTGATCACAGTAATGACGTCAAGTTCATTTACTACATGGCCAATGATTCTGTACAAACATTACAAGCACCCTTGAATATAAATGATATTACAGGACGATCACCATCACAGTCTGCAACAAGACACGTGCATTCAGTTTGTCCAAGAATCAGCACCAGAATTATTTTAAAAAGACACGAAGACGTGTTTAAAAAGAGTTACACAACAGTATTATTTTTCCGACTTCTAAAGGACTTATTGCTAATACTTAAATATATATTTTGTTTATTAAAAGCCTTTTGCATGACTTACAGTGCACGGATCAAAATTATTGAAACACCGGTATGTTACTGTATCTGTACAGACAAACGAGCTTTAGTTTATCTTCGACACTCACATTTATAACTCTGGAAACAATTACACAAATGCATGTTTTTATAAAAGTTTCTTATTAAAAAAAGTTTAAGTTTATTTTTTTTACTGTATTAAAGCAGATAAACGGTGGTGTGATTCAAGTGAAACGGCATGACGGGTTTTCCCTCCACAGAATGTATTCATAATAAATAGTAATAATTAATTTAAGACGAAACGGACGGTTTCTCCCGCACTAAATGCGAGCAGGATGCTCTAAACCCTCCTGAGGTAACACACATGCTAACAGGCTAACGGCACGCGCGCGAGAGCTCTTTCCTCTCAGGCCTAAGATTTCCCTCGGCAAACTAAAGCCGCGTTATAAACCCGACTTTCTGTCATCAAATCACATTAAACACTTTCTCTAACGTACTGGGTCACTTACAGAGTCAGTGTTCGTAAATATTCAGCCTTAAAATAAACTTTCAATCAGAAATCCGAGCTCACCACGAGACAACGCCGTATGGAGATCTTCACCTCACGGCAAAAAGAGAGAGGGAAAGGGAAATTACGTCATATGTATAGCACGACCAGATCCCGCCCCCCTACCTCTTCGGGTTGTTTTTGCGCACGGTACTGCCCCCTATTGTAGAGGAGGGGACATACCATCTATCTATTTACAGTATACAGTACATCTATATGTACACTGTGTATATGTACAATTAAATGTGTGTATACTGTATATGTACCCACACACAGTATATATTTTATATTTATTTTATCTTTATAATAACTTTTTTCTGGGTATATATAAACTTATATACTTAACTTGGTTTATATTCATTTTAATAATTTAATTAGTTCTTTAAACTAAAATACCTTAGTTCTTAATTTAATTATATTTTCTATTTATTTATTTGTATTGCTTTAATTTTTAAATTCTTTCATTTTAATTTTTTCCCCTAATCTTCTTTCCTTGTCTAATCTTGTCTTGTCTAATTACTCCTTTCCTTTCTTCCCGGTAAACAAATCAAAGCAACTGTAACCAAGACAAAGCAATTTCCCTCTGGGATTAATGAAGTTCTGTGAATCTTGAATCTTAAGTACTTTCTTCATTAATTAAAAAAGTGTTACAAACAAATCCATCATTTAACTATTTGCCACACTATTAAACATGTTACTTTTTTTTTTTTTTAACCAAACACCAGGTACTGAAGGATATGTAATTGTAAAGTAACTAAGTACAAAATCCATGCTCATAAACGTTTTAAATCTAAGTAAAAAAAACAAACAAAAAAAACAGACATAAGGTTGCATATGAAAACAGACCAAATTTATTCACATATAAACAAATCAGGAGGCACAGCATTAGCAGTAAATACCAGCAAGACAAAGTGAAGATATTAAAGAACAGCAATCAAGAGATGAGACTGAAGTCTAGCTACAGTCTGTCTGGCAAAGAAATGAAAGTAAACACAGACACACACTTTAATCTGTACGAGTGTGTATGGTGCATGTGTGGCGATTTACTCACAGCACGGACCTGAAGCAGAACAAATGAAATGCAGGTTAAGTGTGTGTTAATTATCACAACATGTTACAGAACTGATTATCGACACACACACACACACGGTGCAGAGGCTCCTCCTGAATTAAAGTGCATTCACAAACCACAAGTGCGTGACTCGTACATTCAGTCCCAATATACACACCAGCATTAAAGCCTTCAGCTTATTCCTGTGCATCCTATACATCTCACACAAGACATTACAGTATTCATTAATAAAAATAATACAGTTTCCAGTTTTTTGACCAAATTTACACACTGCAGTCTTTGCAGTGACAATAGTGGGTGGAGCCTGTTTCATAATGTAGGACACAGAGGCGGAGCTTGCTCAGTGACCTCACGTAACATCAACAGACTTTTAACTTACTGAACAATTTCTCCAGGAGTGTATGAATAAATACTTAGAGAGAGAGAGTGTGTGTGTGTGTGTGTGTGTGTGTGTGTGAGTGCTTTCAGGATTTGAGACCCATAAGTGCCATGAGCTGTTCATACACAGTCCAGGCCATCGCAGCCATCAGAGTTCTCCTCAACGAGCGCGGGACTGCACCCCGGAAAAAACCTACCACTCCATGCTCCTGAGTAAGGGAGGGGGGATGGGTGAGGGGGGGGGGGGTGCAGGAAACAAGGTTTAATAATTATATTGTATATGTAACATAATGAGTGTGTGTGTATGTGTGTGTGTGTCAGCTACTCACGGTGTAGATGAGCTGCAGCGCACGGTGTGTTGTGCAGTAGCGTGTCGGATCGACCTGCATGTGTGTTTTCACAACGTCGGCCGGTTGCGTCACCACAGACGCCAAAATCCCAGCTAACACACCGCAACTGAAATTCAGCAGAGGAGCCAGACCTGACGATCCCAGCTCTGACACACACACACACACACACACACATGAGAACACCATCACATGTCCACAAGAATATGAGACACAGACACACAGAAAGACATCCAGAGAGACAACCACACAAAGAGACAGACACACGTGAGAACATCACATGACCACAGGAATATGAGACAGACACAGAGAGAGAGAGAGAGAGAGAGAGAGAGAGAGACACACACACACACACACACACACACACACCATCGCGCACACACACACCATCGCGCACACACACACTCTCACACACTCTCACACCATCGCGCAAACACACTCTCACACACACACCGTGTGGCAGCGTCCTCTTGCTCTGGCTGTAGATCATGACGTAGATGCCGGAGAACGGAGCGTCTCTGAGTAGTGTAGCCGTGAGACCCGAGTACAGAGCTCTCGGCCCCTCCTTCTCACACACACTCCTCAACGCTCCACGCACACTGCTGTAGTTATACTGCCCACTCTGAAACACACACACAGCGGCTATAAACACTGTTTCCTCTCACCAGTCTCTGTTTATTGTCTCTCTTGAAAGACTATACATGACTGAGAGACCGCAGTGAGGCGTACACTCCTCTGTCCTGAACATTACAGCGCTCACACTGGAGACTCCTTACACACACATTACCACACATTTACTATGGAACCCATGACATAACAGAGCGAGTGCATTAATATAAACCTGCGCTACTGTCAGAGACGCTGTTACAGAAAATTAATCAACACCTCTGACCAACCAGAGTGCAGAACACTGTGTGTGTGTGTGTGTGTGTAGACCTCAAAGCGTGTTTTGATGACAGTAAAGGGCAGCATGGTGACTCCAGCCACACAGCGCGCTGCCGCTCCCAGTAACACTGACTCACACGCTCCCGGCGCTCGCTGCTCGAAAAAATACTGCTTCAGAGAGTAGAATGTGCTGAAATAAATCCCTACACCCGGGATACAGCGCACGAACGACTGGAGAGAGAGAGAGAGACAGGAGTAAGTGTGAAAGAATTCAAATAGAACAAGAGACGGGTAAATGAGGAGCGGTGCTGACCGGAGACACGCCCTTCCACAGGCCCAAGAGTCTTTCAGTTCGCACCACTGTGATGAACACACGCAGCATCCCCAGCCTCGCACTACTGCAGGACAGAGGGGGACGGGACAAAAGAAGAGGTTTAATCCCATCTCTTAAATCAGATTTCCACAGTGACATTTTTACCCCCACACCCTTACCCCCACACCCTTACCCCCACAGCATTACAGCATTACATCATTACCCCACAGACTTACCACACACCCTTACCCTTAATGGAAACTAATTCTGACACACAAGGATTCAACACAAGAATGTTAATATGTATGTGTGTGTGTGTGTGTGTGTGTGTGTTCTAACCCAGGCTGTGTGCTATTCTGTAGAGTCTGCAGTCGTGTCTTTACCAGATCCAGCGGCTGGAACAGTAATGTCGAGCAGGTTCCACTGAGAGAACCGCACATGAACGCCTTCAGCGCGGGGTGAGCCTGCGAGGGGGTGAGAGAGAGAGAGAGAGACAGAGAGAGATGTGAACCCGAGTCAGCAGCATTTTATTATTGAAACTGATAATTACACTGTCTCATTTACATAATGACACACTAAATATAGAAAACCTCTGAGCTCTCTCTCTCATGCACACACACACTCTCACGCAATCTTGCGCGCGCACACAGACACTCTCGCACACACACACACACAGACACTCTCGCACACACACACACAGACACTCTCGCACACACACAGACACTCTCGCACACACACACAGACACTCTCGCACACACACACAGACACTCTCGCACACACACACACAGACACTCTCGCACACACACACACAGACACTCTCGCACACAGACACTCTCGCACACACACACACACAGACACTCTCGCACACACACACACACAGACACTCTCGCACACACACACACACAGACACTCTCGCACACACACACACACAGACACTCTCGCACACACACACACACAGACACTCTCGCACACACACACACACAGACACTCTCGCACACACACACACAGACACTCTCGCACACACACACACAGACACTCTCGCACACACACACACAGACACTCTCGCACACACACACACAGACACTCTCGCGCACACACAGACACACACAGACACTCTCGCGCGCACACACACACACACACAGACACTCTCGCGCACACACACACACACAGACACTCTCGCGCACACACACACACACAGACATTCTCGCGCACACGCACACAGACACTCTCGCGCACACGCACACACACAGACACTCTCGCGCACACGCACACACACAGACACTCTCGCGCACACGCACACACACAGACACTCTCGCGCACACGCACACACACAGACACTCTCGCGCACACGCACACACACAGACACTCTCGCGCACACACACACACACACAGACACTCTCGCGCACACACACACACACAGACACTCTCGCGCACACACACACACACAGACACTCTCGCGCACACACACACACACAGACACTCTCGCGCACACACACACACACAGACACTCTCGCGCACACACACACACAGACACTCTCGCGCACACACACACACAGACACTCTCGCGCACACACACACAGACACTCTCGCACACACACACACACACACAGACACTCTCGCGCACACACACACACCTGTCAAGTCAAGTCAAGTCAATTTTATTTATATAGCACTTTTAACAATTGACATTGTCGCAAAGCAGCTTTACACAATAAAAAGAAGTAAGTTTTTATGCAATGTATATGAATCAAAATGACAAGATTGTCCCCGATGAGCAAGCCGAGGGCGACGGTGGCAAGGAAAAACTCCCTGAGATGGTAATAGGAAGAAACCTTGAGAGGAACCAGACTCAACAGGGAACCCATCCTCATCTGGGTGATAACGGATAGCAGGAATTGCTCAGCATAATAATGTGTACTGGAAGTTCAGTATAACAAGAGATGTTTTAAAATTAAAAGGAGTCCAGTTTGTTCCCGGAGGCTCAGGTAGACTGTAGGGGATTCCGGTCCTGAGTTATCGAACAACTGAAGTCACAGGTCCCCAGAGCATCACTCGATGACAGGACAGTCTTCATGGAAACCATCCCCAGCCACCATACGAATCCAGGCAGACCACACGGGGCATCCATGCGACGAGATCTCGAACCAGAAGCAGGACTCCAGGACGGGTTAGACGGCTCCAGAGGGCAGAGGGGTCTGGATCACTGGCAACTCAGGAGCGAAACATATATAGCTCGACAGAGAGACAGAGAGAGGGAAAGAAGAGGGGGAGAGAGAGAAAGAAGAGAGCAGAAAAGGAGAGAACAAAATAAGGAGAGATGGCAGTTAGGTATGGTCACAGTCAGCATGTATAGGTGAATGTATATTTAGTGCAAAGTGCAAGCAGAGACTCCGGCAGGACTAACTATAACAGCATAACTAAAAGGGAGAGCCAGAAGGAAACACAAACATGAGGGCTCCCTGAGATGTAAAGCAACCAATCACCTCACCGTCAACAAACCTGAGTGAACAATGAGAGTGGGGAGGACAGCATCTAAACATACCAGTTCACTAGAATACTCTACGTCTATGAGTCCCCCAGATCTGCTCCTTTACCTAAGGTTAATCTATTTACAAAAATGCTTGGCTAAATAAATAGGTTTTTAGCCTAGACTTAAACACTGAGACTGTGTCTGAGTCCCGAACATTAATAGGAAGACTATTCCATAACTTTGGGGCTTTGTAAGAAAAAGCTCCGCCCCCTGCTGTAGTTTTAATAATACGTGGTACTGACAGGCAGCCTGCATTCTTTGATCGAAGTAGGCGTGGCGGATCGTAAGACACTAACAGTTCACTCAAATACTGTGGCGCGAGACCATTTAGTGCTTTAAATGTCAAAAGTAGTATCTTAAAATCGATGCGAAATTTCACAGGGAGCCAATGCAGTGTAGATAAGATAGGGGTGATGTGCTCGTATTTTCTGGTTCTAGTGAGGACTCTCGCTGCTGCATTCTGTACTAACTGAAGCTTGTTTATACACCTAGTTGAACAACCAGACAGTAAGGCGTTACAATAGTCCAACCTAGACGTGATAAAAGCATGAACTAGTTTTTCTGCATCATTTAGTGACAATATGTTTCTTATCTTGGCAATATTTCTAAGGTGAAAGAAAGCTATCCTGGTGATATTATCTACATGAGCTTCAAACGAAAGGCTGGAATCTATAATCACACCGAGGTCTTTTACTGTTGCATTTGATGGAACAGAAAGGCCATGTAAAGTTACAGTGTGATCAGAAAGCTTAGTTCTAGCTACTTGTGGTCCTATGACCAGAACTTCTGTCTTATCAGGATTAAGCAGAAGAAAATTAATTAACATCCAATCTCGTATATCCTGCACACACTGCTCGATTTTAGCAAACTGGTTTTTCTCATCTGGTTTTGCTGAGACATATAATTGTGTGTCATCAGCATAACAATGAAAACTAATACCATGTTTACGAATTATATTGCCCAGAGGAAGCATGTAAAGGGAAAAAAGCAGTGGGCCTAAAACTGAGCCCTGTGGAACACCAAACTCCACTTGAGAACATGAGGAATGGTCACCATCTAAATCTACAAACTGATAACGATCAGTCAAATAGGATCTGAGCCACAAGAGGGCAGTTCCCTTAATTCCTACTACCTTTTCTAATCTGTGAAGGAGAATACTATGATCAATGGTGTCAAAAGCTGCACTGAGGTCCAGTAACACAAGTATAGTGACGCAACCCTGATCAGAGGCCCATAGGAGGTCGTTTACTACTTTAACAAGTGCTGTCTCTGTGCTGTGATGAGGCCTAAATCCTGACTGATACAGTTCATTTATGCTATTTCTGTGTAGATGTGAACATAGCTGCTGTGATACTACCTTTTCCAGAATCTTGGAGATAAAGGGAAGGTTTGATATCGGCCTGTAATTAGAAAGCAGACAGGGGTCAAGGTCAGGTTTCTTGATTAGCGGTTTAATAACGGCTAATTTAAAGGATTTGGGGACATACCCACTACTGAGTGAACAGTTAATTACTTTCAACAGGGGTTCTATTATTGCTGGTACTATCTGTTTGAGAAAATGTGTCGGTATAGGATCTAATATACAGGTTGACGATTTTGAAGAAGAGATGAGTGAAATTAGTTCCCTCGCTTCAAGGGGAGTAAAGTGTTCTAAGTTCTGATGTGATGTGGTTAGATCATCTGAATTATTTAAATTGTCTGTTTTCAAAGCCTGAATTTTTTGCCTAATATTTATGATTTTATTATTGAAAAAGTTCATGAAATCCTCACTACTGCATGATGTTGTTGTGGAGATTTCTGCAGTGGTCTTGTTTTTAGTTAAGTTAGCTACGGTATTAAATAAAAATCTCTGGTTGTTTTTGTTATTTTCTATAAGAGTGGAGAGATACGTTGATCTAGCATCACTGAGAGCTTTTTTATAGTTCAGGATGCTCTCCTTCCAAGCTATTCTGAATACTATCAATTTAGTTTGGCGCCATTTACGTTCGAATTTTCGAGTGGTTTGTTTTAAAGCACGTGTGTGGTCATTATACCAAGGAGCGAGTTTCTTATCTCTAATCATTTTCCTTTTAACTGGAGCTACATTATCTAAGCTATAACGAAGTGCTGACTCTAGATATTCATTCGCCTGTTCGAGTTCTGTGAAGTCAGATGGCGATCCAATCAAAGTTGATAATTCTGGAAGATTATTGATAAAGCTCTGTGCGGTATTTGATGTAAATGTACGTTTAAGGTGGAAGCGCGGTGCTGTGCTGCATACATTATTACTATGACACGCTTTAATCGAGACAAGGTAGTGATCCGAGATAACTTCAGACTGTGGAATTGTGGTTATATTTCCTATACTTAATCCGAAGGATAATATTAAATCTAAAGTGTGACCTGCTTTATGAGTGGGTCCTACTACACACTGATTTACTCCTACTGAGTCCAGTAAGGACATAAATGCTGTTCTCAGAGGGTCTTCTGGATTCTCAAAATGAATATTAAAGTCTCCAGCAATTAACGCTTTGTCTACAGAAACAACAAGGTTTGAGAGGAAATCTGCAAATTCGCAGAGAAACTCCGAGTACGGCCCTGGGGGTCTGTAAATGATGATTAGCGGGATCGACTGAGCTGACTTTATGTTACTATAGAGAACTTCAAATGCATTAGATTTAAAACTGTGTTTTTGTACGAGAGACAGATTATCGTTATAAATAACTGCGACTCCTCCTCCTCTACCAGTTAGCCGAGGCTGGTGTATGTAGCTGTATCCAGGAGGACTAGCTCCATTTAGAGCTACATACTCGTCCTGTTTAATCCAGGTTTCTGTTAAACATAAGATATCAAACTCCTGATCTGTGATAGTTTCATTAACAATAACTGCTTTAGATGCGAGAGATCTAATATTTAACAGTCCTAGCTTCAGATCAGAGTTGCCGGCTGCGCATTCAGTGTATTCTGAGTTTGTGGTATCTATGTTAATTAAATTACTAAAACAGACTTTGTGAGTCTTTCTAAATTTATGTTTAGCTCGGGGAACAGACACAGTCTCAATATGATGTACCCTGAGTGACGACTCTCTGCAGCTAGCAGACGGTTGGTTTAGCCTGTCTGTCTGCTCCCTGGCCTGGGCTCTGGATTGTCACCGATTAACTAGGCCTCTTCTGAGACTATGTGCTATACTGCAAGAAATGAGAGCAGCACCTTCCCGAGTGGGATGGACACCGTCCCGCCCTAACAGGCCAGTTTTGCCCTCAAAGGTCCTCCAATTGTCTATGAAGCCCACGTTGTTTTCGGAGCACCACCTGGACATCCAGCGGTTCAGCGACCATAACCTCCTGTAAGCTATGTCGCCACGTCTCATTGGGATGGGACCAGAGCAAACTACTTCATCGGACATCGCCTTCGCTATTTTAAACACCTCTGTAAAGTTACTCTTGCTAACCTCTGACTGACGAAGGCGTATATCGTTAGCTCCAGCATGTACCACTATCTTAGAGAACCTATGCTGACCTAGAGCCCTAAGATTACCTGCTATGTCCGGTGCTCTGGCTCCCGGGATACACCTGACCACTGCCGCTGGCGCCCCCTAAAGGCCGAGCTAATTTCACATGTCTCAGTATAGAGTCTCCTATAACCAGAGCTCTTTCAGGTTTCTCAGCGGGTGCATCACTGAGGAGAGCGAACCTGTTGGACACGTGAAGCGCAGAAGGGGTGTGCTCCGGTGGGCTAGCCTTAGCGTTAGCTTTGGCTGAACGAGTATGCCGCCGAGTCGTCACCCACTCGCCCCGCTGTGAGGGCTCTACTGCCGGAGTCGGGGAATGATTATCTCCGCCTGCGGCACCCAGACTTTCCGCTACAAGATTAACGCTGCTCTCGCGCTCTCTAACCCTCTCTAAAGTCTGGATGCGCTCCTCTAATGCTACTATCTTCTCCGTCAGGGTGCTAACTAACACACACCTATCACAAATAAAATTATCACTAATGACGGAGGAAGAATGTCTAAACATCCTGCACTCTACACACTGAGCGAGCTGAATGGTAGACATGATAACGTACCTTTGTGCCGGAGTTGTGATTATTTGGTGATGGATTCGCTTGTTGTTGGTCAGATGATACGCGTGTTCTCCCAAAAAGCGCAAAAATCGGATAAAGTCCAGTAGTATTAAAGCGTAAAAACGGGAAAAATATATAATTATAAAAAACTAAACAAAATATTACCTGACCTGTCTGTCTGCTCACTCGACCTTGCCTCTCTGTCTTGTTCCTTCTCTCTCTCGCACACACACACAGACACTCTCGCGCACACACACACACAGACACTCTCGCGCACACACACACACAGACACTCTCGCGCACACACACACACAGACACTCTCGCGCACGCGCACACACACACACAGACACTCTCGCGCGCGCGCACACACACACACACACACACACACACACACACACACACACACACAGACACTCTCGCGCGCGCACACACACACACACACAGACAGACACTCTCGCGCGCACACACACACACACACACACACACAGACACTCTCGCGCGCACACACAGACACTCGGCACAGACACTCTCGCGCGCACACACAGACACTCTCGCGCGCACACACAGACACTCTCGCGCGCACACACAGACACTCTCGCGCACACACACACAGACACTCTCGCGCACACACACACAGACACTCTCGCGCACACACACACAGACACTCTCGCGCACACACACACAGACACTCTCGCGCACACACACACAGACACTCTCGCGCACACACACACAGACACTCTCGCGCACACACACACAGACACTCTCGCGCACACACACACAGACACTCTCGCGCACACACACACAGACACTCTCGCGCACACACACACAGACACAGACACTCTCGCGCACACAGACACTCTCGCACACACACACACACACACACACACACAGACACTCTCGCACACACACTTACCTTGCTGTGCGTTCTGGGTTGTGAGTTGTTTTTCTCCTGCATTGCTTTTTCTCTACATCACATCACTACAAACAACACACACACACACACACACACACACACACACCTGTCTGTCTGCTCACTCGGCCTTGCCTCTCTGTCTTGTTCCTTCTCTCTCCTCTTCACTCTGCCTCAATTTATATAATCAGTAATGACACTCTCTCCCCACGTGTCTCTTTTCCTCCATTTCTTCCTCCTCCTCTGTTTATCTCTTTTTGCCTTCCAGTGCAGCCGTGTCTGCTTTAATCCTTTAGCTCTATGACTTCTCTTTCTCTCTCTCACACACACACACACACACACACACACTTTGCTCTTTTTATCTCTATGTGCCACATTGTCTCTCTTCAAATCACTGTGACTCTGCTGAAGGACTCTGAATGTGGGTGCGTGCGTGTGTGTGTGTGAGACGGTTACAGACCGTCACTGTAAATTTAGTGTAACATTTGGCTTTTTGTGTTGTGTTTCTAACCCCTCACTGTGGTTCTCCACAGCACACGCCGGTGCTGATCAGTTAACACCCACTATGGCATCATCAGGTGGCAGTTTAACTTTTGAATCCTACAACATTGCATTGGTGTGTTTCAACATCACCATCCAAGCAGGAGGCAGATTCGCTCGCATGCACACACATGCGCGCACACACACACACACACTGTGCAGCCAGTACGAGTCAGTGTGATCTGGCGTTAGATGCAGCACACAGCTTGACTCACCAGAGCGACGTCCATAGCCGATGATGATGAAGGAGGAGGGGGGTGTGATGGAGAGGAAGTGCTCGCCTCCCTCCGCTCTGTTCTCTCTCTGGCCGTGGTGCTGCACCTCACAGTGTGACCTTTGACCCTGGGAGCACAGATGCAGTCTTTTTATCTTTCAATATTTTTACTGATTTTAAACAGGGAAACAGGGAATTTAGACATAAATTAAATAAATTAACATCTAATCACCTATAAAATCAGAGGGGATGGGGAGTACAGATCCAAGCAGTGCAGAGACAGACAGGTCTTTGACAGAGTTTATCTCCATTTCCACCCAGACATGGCGATTAGGTTGGTTATGAAAATATGCCCAAAAGATGACGCATCGAATGTTTGCTGCCCAGTAGTAAAAATGAAAATTAGGTAAATGCCACCATCTCTTTTAGATCTTTGAAGGAGGGACTTGTTCAATCGAGGATGTTTACTTTTCCAAATGTAAGATGATATAATTGAATCTAAAGCACCAAAGTAAGAGTTGGGAATAAAAACAGGTACAGACAGTAACAGATATAAAAATTTAGGAAGAATACTCATTTTAAATGGCATTAATCTGACCCACCAGGGACATGGACAGTGGTGACCATTGCCCCAAGTACTTTTTTGTTTGGTTCAACAGCCTAATAATTTTTTTCCTTGTAATTGTAACACCAAGATTTTTTACATTCCTGTATTAGCAGAAAAGTTCACTTTTGTATCCTGAAAAATAGCTAAATTCCCTGAGCAATGACAGCAAAGGTGGCAGGGAGGAGATTAGATTTGATATAAAAAGTAGATCATCTGCATAAAGGGACACTTCATGTTCCTTTCCCTGCCTCCAAATCCCAGATATCTTCCTGCAACTACGGAATGCGATTGCTAGTGGCTCAAAGGTGAGGTTAAAGAGTAATGGGCTAAGAGGACACACCTGACAAGTTCAGAACTGAGGCAAAAGGCTTAAATATAACAATTTAACCCAAGTGATAAAACTTGGACCAAAAATAATTTTTTCAAAGCCTTAAATAAATACTCCCATTCCACACGGTCAAAAGCCTTTTCAGCATCCAGAGAAAGGACACACTCAGGGATCCCCTCTGACGGTGTGTGCACAGACGCAGACTTTTACACTGAATACACAACAAGTTCAAGACTAAAATATAGTTGCAAGCAACGTTGACGGGCCCAAGCACCCTGTGCCATCGCTACCCCGGGCGCACCGCACAACCTGTGTTATTCGAGTGTGTTAAGATCTCAAAAAAGCCATCGCCACTCGATGCCATCGCATGGCACAACCTGCACACATCACACACTATACAGGACTAATGTCAGTTTGGGCCCTAAATATTTGTTGAGTGCGTTAGTGTTTGTGTGTGTGTGTGTGAGAGAGTGTTAACATTTGTGATGTGTATGTGTGTACAATAGACCACAGATGCTGGAAAATAAGCCTCACACCATGATGTTCCTGAATGTGATGTCACTGAATCTAATGTCATTCAATATAATGCCACAGAAAGTTATTAATCATTTTTTGGTGTAAGTTTAAGACATTATCACGGCTGACCTGTTTGAGATATCAAAAATCCCTCCGCAATTTTACATCCTCAATGTCTTTAGATTACATCGGGCCAGTTTGGCAGCGATTGTATAATTTCCCTAGGAGGAGTATATCAAAATCCATCGGATGCGTTTTTGCGAACGACCCAAAATAACTGGCCTCCTGTTGAGTTTAGCCCAGGACATGAAGCGCGAAATTTGTTCGGCTCGATGACCTCTAAATGTGTACCGAGTTTCATGTGCCTACGTGAAAGTGTGTATGAGCTATGCAGCAAAATCTTGTGTGGGGGCCCCTGGCCACGAGACTCTCAGGCATCCTGATCACAGCAGATTCCAACCTGTCTGCCAAGTTTCATGAGTTTTCGAGCATGTTAAGACCCCCGAAAAGTCCAAACGGGTGGAATTAAAAAAAAAAAAATCCTTAGGAAAACAGTAGATTTTCCACAGTAAGTCCACAGTAGATCTGTAGAGATAGAAGACGTTATTGACGCACCCCATCCCCCACCTCCAGCCTGCACACACCTGAGGCAGGTGAGCAGCAGGTGAGGTACTGGTCTGCCTGGTGATAACAGTCAAAGCTGATAAAACGGAGTCTGAGAACAGTGTTCGCCAACACTCACTCACTGATCCTAATGATTAAGGCTGTAAGAGCGGAGTGGGGAAGGGTGAGTTGAGGGTGAAGCTAAGGTGGTAAGGGTTTGAGCTGAGGGGGTAGGGGTGTGAGCTGAGGGGGTAAGGGTGGACACTGAGGGGGTAAGGGTGTGAGCTGAGGGTGGAGCTGAGGGGGCAAGGCTGTTTTTAAGAAGTGAGGAGTTTAAGTTTACCTGAGTTTTCCCTGATTAAGGGCTGGAGATAATGGAGATGATGAAGTTGATGATGAAGCTGAAGGTCAGAGGGTGTGAGCAGGTGATGGACATGACGTCACAGCTGCAGGCTGGAGCTCCAGGGCTCAGGACATGTCCTCGGGTCTCCACATGTGGAGTTGAAGGTTATAAACTGCTCACGCTGAGGGAACTGAAGCCGGGTACATGACGCTTACGGAGCTAAAGCTAACGGCTAATACGCGCTAAACCTACACACACACAAGATTATCATCAAGCACACACTCTCGCTTCTCCCCCCACTCTGATCCTAAACTGCTCTTTAAATAAAAATATGAAGTGAATAATGTAAACGCTGCCTGAATCAGATCTCCCACTCTCTCAACTGCGTAGAAGTCGCTACACCCGCATGGCGCATGCGCGTACCTCCACGCGCTGCGCATGCGCACCTCGCTGAGCCCTCAGGTCTGTAGCCGGTTTCGGCCAGATTTCTCCAGCTGAAACCATCCGACGCCACACATCTAATCCGCGCGCGCCCCCTGCCGGAGAATCGCCTCAGGCACGCGCACAGTGCAATGGAACGTGGCGCGCGTCGCGCGCTCCAACGCACCAATCGAGAGGAGGCGAGGGACGGTCACGTGATCAATATCTTTGCTCTTGACAACGTGGTATTAGCTGTTAGCAAGTAAGTGTAAAAACATACATCTAAAATAGTATTTATAGAATATATATATATATATATATATATATATACACACACATTTCATTTAGAACATCTGTCCCCTAAAAGAGTTTATGTGCTTTTAGAGATCATACTCATCCTTTTAAGTTTTACAAAGTTTGGAGTTAAATTTCCACAAGCTGCAATTTATATTTACAAAAACACACATTACTAAATATGCTAAACATAAGGAAATCAGAAAGAAATGCCTTTGCTTGATAAACTACCAGAAATGGATTATCATTGTTAAACTTTAAATGAATTACCAGTTGATCATATTGCCTAGGTTGTGCTTAAAAAATTAGGAGAAAAAAAAAAGCACAATCTTGAGTCCAATGACTAAAATGGCACCAAGTTTTAAGGGCTGTGCAAGTATATATAGTACACTACTACAAAGTACACTAAATTATGATTAAAAGGTAGCCCATAAGGACCAACAGTTACAGGTGTCACATACCATTTAAATGTTCCAGAAAGTTCCTTTTCATTCAGTTCCTCGACTGAATCCTCAACTGAATCCTTCATTCAGTTCCTCCATTCAAATCCTCGACTTTAACTCATTCAGCCCATAATTGACATCAAATGATCATGTGAATGTGTACCCATGACATTTTCAAGATGGTGTTATGTGCTTGAATAGCACATGTGAGAGGTAGCCAACTTAAAAACTTGTTGCTCGTTTTTGTAAAAATCAGCTTCATTCTAATTAACGATTTTTTTTCTGACAGCATTTCATGAACAAGTTGATCAATTAAGAAACCATCTTGGGCTAGGCCATGCAACATCTTTCAAAACATGGTCACTATTTGTTTGGTCTGTTATACACCCCTATAATGTCCCTTTAAAAGGAGAAATAAGTCTGGGCTCTTAAGGGTTAATCACATGCTACTGAGCACAAGCTTTAGAGAGTTTTACTGATTTTAAAGCAACTTCAAAATCCCACAAGGACCAAAAAGGAGACGCTGCACATGTAGCCGTTTCACGAATAATTTTTATTGTGATATAAAAATGCAAAAGGCTGAAAAAAGGTACAAAAAGTGCCATTTAAAAAAAAAAAAAAAAAAAAAGGACCAGACAGCAGTGAGAATCTTTGACACATGGAGCTGGATGGAGTCACAGCAGGAACGAGCACAAGATCTCTCTACAGTCAAGAGGTGACAAATCAAGACCGAGAAATAGAAGGTATATAGAGTGATTATACACATTATAAAGCTCGCATATAAAAGGACAGATGGGAGTGTGAACGCCTTGTCCGTTAGGTGGGTTTTAGCTAAATTTATAATAGCAGAACTCTGAGGCGCAAATAAAAAAAAAAGTGCTAAAATCAATAAAGCAAAGCATTTTAATGTAAAGGGATACACACGTGCCAAGTGTTAACATACAACAGCATGAACAGTTTCACAGCCCAGTGTAACAAAATTACTAACGGAGTGATTTTACCCTCGGTACCTCAACCCAGGAGCTTACAGTAAACTGTATGCAGGGTGGATCCCAGTCTGATCAAAGTTAGTCATTTATTCCATTTCTTAGTAACTAGACGAACACAAGATAAATGAAATCAAGTGCAATGCTATATTGGTGAGTAAAGTGATTCATGTGAAAACGTAAATACACACAACTATTAAAGCAAAATGGGAAAAAAATAAACATTTATCGTGCCATGAATAAAATAATGTGGATAATGATCAACATGAGACTAAACCACGGTCTGCACCAGTATGGGTCATTTTTAAAGAAGTGTGAAAGTCACTACACTAGACTCTCTACTCTGACATAAGTGTTTGAAGCGTCGTTAAGCAAATGGGGGGGGGGGGGGGGATTAAGTGATCTGGCAACTCCATTCCAACCCTGTGAAAATGAGGACTAAAGCAGGAATAAAGGCTACACCAGCCATACTGGTTTGGAGCAATTTGATTGGCTGTTGGCTCTGGGTGTTACTCGGGTGTGGTCTCGGACGCCTCGCTGGACACGTCCATGTCCTCCTCGCTGTCCAAGCCTCCACGGACCACACGGCGCACGTTGATGGGGAAATCACCACCGCGCCTGCAAGTGTTTTACAGACACAGCGCGCACACACAATTACACCCTCATTGCTTACCTGAGATAATTTCTTTAGATGTGTGCGCATATGTACGCACCTGAGTTTGCTCTTCAGCGTGCTGACTTCACGGTTCATGGCATCGCTAGCCTCCGTGGCATCCTCCAGCTCTCTCTGTAGCTTCCTGCGAGAGGCGTTAGCGCGCGTCGCTTCTTCCTCCGCCTCCTCCAACTGACGCTTCAGTTGCCTCATACGCGAGTTGGCCTTCTCCATCTACACACAACGCAGTGAATAAGCAGGTTTAGAAAGAAAGTAAGGAGCCAATTAAGAGGGAAGAAAGTGAGACTCCGCCCATCTCCTTAAACAGTGGTGTGATGAATCCCTCATTAATACACGGATTTGTGATGTACACGTGGTTCTGAGCTCACCTGGTCTTTAAACTGATCACTGTTCCGTCTCTCCTCCTCCACCTGCAGCAGAACCTCCTTCACCTTCTTCTCCATACGACGCACTGACTTTGCAGTCTGCTGCTTATCCCTGACACACACACACTCCCATCAGTTTTACATTACATTAATACTCCTTCTCCTTGTCTAATTCAATTCAATTTTAGTTGTATAGCGCTTTTAACAATAGGCATTGTCGCAAAGCAGCTTTACACAATGTTGTACATTGTTCCGCAGTGTTTAGATCACTGACAATTGAGAAGGTGTGAGAATTTTACTTTGACTCCTGCTCCAGCTGTTCCTCCAGCTGCAGGATTTTGGCCTCCAGGGTGGTGATTGTGGATTTGAACTTGGATTTAACAGAGCCTTCGAGCTCCTGCAGTTTGGCCTTCAGGTCCTTATTCTGTCTCTCCAGCTGCTGTCGAGCCGTCTCGCTCTTCTGAGCCGCGCTGCGCTCGCCTGCTAGCTCTGTGCTCAGAGTGTCCACCTTTACACACACAGTTTTACTAGCAGCAGATTTGAACAGAAGGTACATTCAACAAAACCCAAAATTAAACCTGCTGGCTGAGTGCAGAAGTTATAAAAGCTGAATGTGGAGTCTCCATGTAGATTAAAGCCCATACCAACAGACCAGTGTGTGTGTACCTGTGCATTTGCTTTCTTCAGTTGCTCATTAACGAGATCGATGCTGCCCTGCTCCTCCTCCAGTTCTTCCTCCAGCTGAGCAATGCGAGCCTCAAACCTCCGCTTCTCTTCCATCAGCCCAGACCTTATATACACACACACACCCCAGTGTTTAAAAGTATTCTCTTTTACTCATTTCCATGAGTAAAAATAGAATGACCAGAGAGAGTGCAAGATAAAACAGGAGAGCAGGAAAATGACAATATAAAAAAAAAAAAAACTTTGATTTCAAAGAGACTAAAGAGTGAGATTTACATCTTTGAGTTAGAGCTGGTGACTTCATCATGCATCTCGTCCCTCTCCTGCTGAATCTGCTTCTTACTGCGATCAGCTGCAGACAGGTCCTGGGGACAAAGAGGGACATGAAGCAGGGAGACAGGGACAAACAGCAGGTAAGGCAGGAGACCGACTGAGCAAACAGTAATGAGAGGGAGACGGGTGGTGACAGAGGGACTCACCTCATGTAGCTGCATGTTTTCAGCCTCCAGACTCTTGAGTTTGCGTTCGTTTTCTTTGGCAGTGTTCAGTGCTGCGTCTCTCGCTGCTCGGAGCTCGTCCACGTCCCGCAACTGATCCTTTACCTGAGCCTACACACATGCACACGTCAAGAAGTGTGCATCACACCAGGCTATGGTTATAAGAGTGCGTGCATGCGTTCGTAACCTGTAGCTTCTTCAGCTGTCTGAGTGCTTCATCGCGAGCCTTATTGGCCTGGTCAATCTGAGCCTCCAGGTCAGACAGGTCGAGCTCCAGCTTCTTCTTCGCTGCTACGGCAACAGCTTTCTGCTTCCTCTCGTCCTCAAGCTCCGCCTCCATCTCACGTGCCTACACACACACACACACACACACACACACACACACCACATTTGATTTCATGAACACGTACTAGATCGGACACTTCGGATAGATCACATGACTAGTGAGCAGACAGACGGGTCACCCGTCGTCCCCTCACCTGTTTCATCAGCTGTTTCCTCTTCTCCTCTCCGAGCTCGTCTCGTCCCTGCAGGTCTCGCTCAAACTGAGCCTTCATGGCCTGCAGGTTGACCTCCAGACGGAGCTTCGCGTCTTCAGTCAGCTGCAGCTCGTCCTCCAGCTCCTCCACCTGCAGCTTCATCTCCTCCAGCTGCTGCTCCATCGCTCGCTTAGCACGCTCCAGCTCGTGGACCTACACGCACACAGAAATATGAATTATAAATTACATATAAATCCCTCATTTATATCAATCATTTTAACTCCCAGATTTAATTACAATTTGATCAACACATGAGACATTAAAACATGTGACTTAACTCTCATTAATGTAATCACTATAAATATTTAATTTTGTAATCCCTAAATTATTTAAAGAACTTCACAGCCAACCTGCAGTACTTTCATGCCCCACCAGATGGGAAACGATCTAGAGTTTTATTACGTACGCTCTTGCCGACATCGTCTTTAGAAGACACGAGGTCCTCCATCTCGGTTTTGAGGAGTTTGTTGGCTCGCTCCAGTTCGTTACGCTGCTCCTGCAGAGCCTCGAGCTCCCGAGCCAGAGTCAAAGCCTTGGTCTCCTTCTCACGCGCCTCGGCCTCCGCCCGGTCTCGCTCCTCACTGTAACGAGCTGAAATGCTCTTCTCCTCCGCAAGCATCTACACACAGACCCAAGAACCTGATCACACTGCTGGAGACAAAGAGGAACCTCCATGACCTTAAGGACTCCCCGTACCTGGTCAAACTTCTTCTGCTTCCTCTCGAGCTCCTGGACGATCTGCCGCAGTTGATCCTGACCCACCAGCAGGTCGTCAAGCTCCCGCTGCAGACGCACCTTGGTCTTCTCCAGCTTGTCGTAGGCAGAGCACTTCTCCTCCAGACTCTGGTTCAGGTTCTCCACCTCTCTCTGCAGCTTCCTCTTCCCTTCCTCTAAAGTCTCCTGGTTCGCCGCTTCCTGCTCCATTTTCTTCCTGATCTCAGATAACTATAGGATAAAATGGGGTGTGGCTTAATGAGGCGGGGCGAAAAGTTAAAAGGGACGCGTGATCGGAGGCAGGATCAAAGTGTTACCTGTGCCTGAGAGGAGTGAAGCTGTTTCTCCACACTCTTCTTCCCTTCCTCTTCCTCCTCCAGCAGCTCCTTCAGGCGGTTCTGTTCGTCCTCGAGCTGACGCAGCCGCGTGTTCAGAGCTAGCTTCTGACGCGTCTCCTCCTGCAGCAGACCCTGAACACACCAGACACACGTCACGTGAGCTTTTATTCTCTGGTGAATTGCAGCAGGTCGCTGCTCAGTCCATCACACACACGCTCATGTTTTAGAATGACGCCAACAATAGGATTATTTTTAAGCGTTCGTGTTGCGTGCGTTTGTTACCTGCGTGTCCTGTAGCTGAGACTCCACAGATGAACAGTCTTTAGTTGCCTTGATGGACTTGCTCTCCATTTCAGACAGAGTGCTGCTCAAATTCTCCAGCTCCACCTGAACACACACAGATAAGAGTCTCACACGCACTGAGAATGAGTTTGTGAGAGCGGTCATTATGTGGAACGAGTGATGATCAGATTAACGACCTGCATTTTGCTCATTTTCTCAGCCATGTCCTTGCGCTGTTTCTCTCCCTCGCCGTGTTTGAGCTGGAGCTCCTGCAGCTGAGCCTCAGCCTTCTTCCTGCGGTGTTCAGAATCGTTTCTGCCCTGAGTGACGGACTGCAGCTCGATCTGCATCTCACTGCGCTCACTCTCCAGGGCCTGCTTGGCCTTCTCCACCGACGCCTTGGTCTGAGGGACAGAGAAGGAGAGGATGGAAAAATGAGAGTCTTTTTATTTTATTCTTCACTTATTGTGCGCACGCGTGTGCACATTCTTACCCTCTTGGCCTGTTCCAGCTGTTCATTAAGCTCTTCAAAAGCCTGTGTATGTTTCTGCCGCATTTCGCTCAGGAGCTGCTCGTGACTCTGAGCTTCTTCCTCCAGAGTTTTCTTTAACTGGGCCACCTCGGTCTCCCGTTTAGCTCTGTGTCACACAAAGTTTTTAATCCTACAGTGTTTACAGTAAGTCTAAAGCTGAAGACTCAGTCCTGTGTTAATGAGGTTTTAGAGACTCCGTGTATAGCGTCCCTGTACCTGAGCTCCTGCTGCGCAGCGGTCGAGTCCAGCGTGTCCTCCAGCTCGCTCTTCAGCGCCTCCAGCTCTTCGCTCAGGTCCCGTCTCTGTTTCTCAGTCTTACTCCTCGCCGCTCTCTCCAGCTCCAGATCCTCCTGAAGCTCAGTCATCTGGGCCTCCAGCTCCCTCACTCGCTTCTGTGCAGCGTTTTTCAGGGACGTTTCCTGCTCGATCCTATAGGGAGCGACACGGGACATGATAAAACTCTAGCTAACAAACAGAGGAAGGCGAGGAAGGAGCGAAACTAAAATCAGTAGGAAAATTTCTGTAGTTAAAACAAGGAATAAGAGACATGAACATAATCAATCTAGGTGTGACTAAAACCAGCCAAATCAGGAGTGAGTGTACCTGGCCAGTGCAGCCTGAAGCTCTTCCTCCTTTTTGGCGAGTTGTGCCCGGAGTTCAGCAATCTGAGCCTGGAGATCCGCGAGGTGATCGTTCAGCTCGGTGGTGTCACCCTCCAACTTCCTCCGGTTCTTCTCCAGCTCCATTCGAGTCTTTTCTTCCTTCTTCAGACGATCTGCAGACAAAAAGACAGGTAAATGATGTCCTCAGTGACTCCTCTGCAGTGAGACAGGTGATCAGGGGCAGTGGTTCTCACCCTCCAGGTCTGTGATCATGGCCTCGTGTTTGTTTTTGAGTTTCTGTAAACTCTTCGATTTCTCCTCTTCCTCAGCCAGGTTAGAGCTGAACTCAGAGATCCTCTCCTCCAGCTGCTTCTTCTCCTGCACACACACACACACACACACACAGATTGGAGACACTGCCCATGCATCTGCAGCTCTGTTGCTCTAAAAGCTTTGACCTGTGCATTGGTGTGTTTAATCCTGTGTGTTGTGCGTGCTTGAGATCTTTGAGAACCTTTGAGAGCTTGGTGGTCTGGTCATCCAAGACCATGATGTCCTCCTCCAGCTTCTTCAGTTTGGCATCAGTGGTCACTTTCTCCAGCTGCAGTTTCTGACGTGCCGCTTCCTCCTCATCCAGCTGCTGCTCCAAATCCTGACACACACACACACCTCGTGGTCATCCCTCACCATCACAGCAGCATCACTTCCATCACCACCACCCCAGATCTCCAACTCACCACGATGTTCTGCTGCATCTTCTTCTTCTCACTCTGCAGATGAGTGACGCGCTCCTCCTCCTCCTCCACACGGTTCTCCAGGTCATGTAGGATCTCCTCCAGCTCCTGCTGGCGAGCCGCCAGGCGAGATCTCATCTCCTCCGCCTCGGCACACAGCTCCGTCTCCGCCTGCAGCTGCTCCTGTAGGGCCTGCTTCTCCGTGTTCAACTGAGGGACAAGCGGACGCAACACACCACGGGAACGGGTCAAACTCGTACCTCACTCGCTCAGGAATAAGAGCATTTGTTTTGTTTTTTTTACCTGTTGCTGTTTGGTCTCATAGTCACGCAACTGTTGTTCAAACTGCTGCTGTTTCTCCTTCACAATCTGCAGTTCCTCCTCCTTCGCCTGCATCTCCTCCGCCTGCCGCGTCACCTGGAGCAGAGGCTTCACCTGCACACACACTCAGAATTAGTGATGTTTTAGCAGTCCATGGACACGGGTACAGATGTGTGTATAGAGGGAAAGCTGACCTTAGTGAAGAGTCGCCACCACTGCCAGTTCCTGAGCTTCAGATAAGCAGCGCAGTTCCTCTGGATTACTCGCATTGCCGTGAGCTGCTGCTGACGCTTAGCAAACGCCCTACACACACACACACACACACAACCTGTATGCACAACCTGTCCACATTGAAGTAATTAATCATTTAATCCATCACACTCCTGTGTCTTACTTGCGAGCGACGTAGCCGCGACACCAGGCCTGGAACTTGAGGATGACGTCAGTGATCTTGAGGTCGCGTTCCTCCTCCAGGTGAGCCAGAACCCCGGCACGGAAAAACACTTTGCTCTGTCCGATCCGGTACAGATTAGGGTCCAACTCCAGAGCTTTAATCTGAGGACAAACAGGAAGTGAATTAGTGAGGGATAAATCCACTCGGAGCCGAAGGTCAGCGCTCACACAGACGCAGGAACAGTACGACTCTCGTTAATGATGAAACCCACCATCAATACACACGCTTGTTTACCGTCCATGAAGCCTTTAGGGATGGCGTTGGGAGTGAGCAGCTCGTACCTGGGAGAAGGAGGAGGAGTGTTAATAAAAAAAAAAAAAGAGGACAAACTGAACAGCTGCACTTCTAGACGGAATAAACACAGTTTACTTGTACAACATGATAAAGACCTAGCAAGTTAAATGTGTGCCTGTGTATATACACCTCTGTCTGAACTCCTGGAAGATGATGCGGTTGGGGAAGCCCTGTCTGCAGATCCTGATTCCCTCCAGAACACCGTTACACTTCAGCTGATCCAGGACCAGGTGAGGCTCCAGTTTCCCCGCCTGAGTGAGCGAGAGAGGGAGTCAGATGATCAGATATTTCAAACACTAAAGATCTTTCCTAGGGCTCTGATCTCCTCAAACTACTGCACTAAGACACCAGCCTGAGGGTCACAGGACCCCACCGATCAGGACTGAAGAGCAGGGAAGTCAAGTCAATAACTATTAATTACTGTTTAGAATTTCCATGAGTAAGAACATGTTTTTTTTTTTTTTTTTTTTATACAATATCTACAAAAAATGAGTGAAATCCATCAACCCTAGTTTAGTATTTCTATTATTTGCCGTGTTGGGAGACTCGTACCTTCTTCTCGTGGTTGGGGATGATGCAGCGGACGAAGTTGGGGTTGGTGTTCCTCAGCGTGGTCATCAGGTTGGAGAGCTGCTCTTTATAAAGCTGACCCACAGTCCGGAACATTCCCTTGCGAGTTTTAAACGCCCCGTGTGCGGAGTCCGCCATTCCTGCAACTTTATCCAGTCCCACGATCCGGTCCACTGAGAGGACGAGAAGGAAGGATGAGTGAGCATGACTTGACTCACGACTCCTTCACTCATGCAGGAATGTGAGGGACATATTCTTCAAACCAGAGTGAAGTGTTCGACAGAAATACAGGTAATAAGTAATCAGTCTCACCGTCCTGCCAGAGTTCAGACACAAACTTGTCTGAGGACTGATTGAGCATCGTCGTTACGTTATCATTCAGAGGATCCATGTTCTTCATCAGCCACTCCACCGCCTTATAGTCCACCTGGGGAAGAGAGAGGTGAACCATCTGTCCAGCTTTCACTTCACGTATCCAGCCATCACTTCACCATTTGACACGCATTCCATTTCATCCAACCTAAACTCTCTAATCACTTCATCCATCCAAAATTTCCACTCCTTCCCTCTTTACCTTGCCAGCGTAGTGGATTATGCAGAAGTCCGAGTCATCTTTCAGCTTCTTTGGCTTCTGGAATTTGGGATGGCTCCCCTGCTCCTGCACCAGCTTGTCCACAAATGTCTTATCTGTGGCTTTGGGGAACCAGCACTCCTCGTCCAGCAGTGCCAGGATCCCTGGAGGACCGGCCTGAAGAACAGAGGTCAGAAACATCGCTTAAAGCATCACAAACCCTCAGGGTTCAGCACGAGCCGCAGTGACGGCAGCACATCATCAGTTCTCCATGAAACTAAAGTTCTGGTCCTGTACTCACGGGCCTCTCGATGAGGTCGATGCAGGGCTGCAGGTCGAGCCCAAAGTCAATGAAGCTCCACTCGATGCCCTCGCGCTGATACTCCTCCTGCTCCAGGATGAACATGGTGTGGTTGAAGAGCTGCTGCAGCTTCTCGTTGGTGTAATTAATACACAGCTGCTCAAACGAGTTTAACTACAGAGAGAGAGATGCATTAATTCCTGCATCAGAATCTGAAGTCATCATTAAGATGATGGTATAAGTAACGACATCATGGTGTAGGAGGGTGTTTTAGACTGAAAATAAGTTACGCATCAGCACGCGGTACAGGAACACTTACCTCGAAGATCTCGAAGCCGGCAATGTCCAGGATGCCGATGAATGACGCCCCCTGGCGTTTGGTTTTGTCCAGAGCTTTATTAATGCGAATCACGAGCCAGCGGAACAGTCGCTCATACATGGCCTTGGCTAAAGCTTCCACCGCGAACTCCGCCTGTTCCTGCGTCTGTGCTTTTTGCACGAAATCACGGCCTACTTTGATCCGCGGAGAGAGGATGGCACGCACAAAGTCAGTCACGTTCATGCCCAGGAGGTGGCAGACTTTCTGTGCAGCTGAGAGACAAAGTGGAGACGTGGGTCAGTAATCTGATGCAATGTCATGTGAACCATGGGGGAGGGAGGAGGTGGCGTGTGTGCGCGCGCTTGTTACCCGTGTCATCCGGCATGGAGGCCTGGTCAGAGTTACGCTCCTTCTTAAACATGACGTTTCCCAAATGGAGAACTGCAGACACCACCTTCAGCATACCTGAGAGAGAGAGAGAGAGACACAGAAAACATGATCATCTCTCTCAGCTTCACCGCCGCATACTCGCGTCCATCTCTTGAGTTTTACACATACGTTGCAAATAAGTGTGTGACACACCTGTCTGCTCGTCCTCAGGGATGCTCATTATCCTGAAGGCGTCCATAGTCTCACTGTAAAGGTCTTTGTCCTGCTGTCCTGCAATCGTCACCTTCCCGTTGGACAGGAAGCGATACTTACCAAAATCCTCTATGCACAACTCCGCTTGGGGGGGGGACAAAAACAAAAAAAAGATTTAATGAAGTTCACCTTTGGAACAGGAACTAAAGAAATACAGACAGATTAAATGTATTAAATGTCTGAAGAACAGTTCTACAGAACTCCTGAGAAGACTAACAGGAGTGTGATGCGGCCTGGCGTGCGCTCAGTCTACTGAGGGTCAAAGCAGCCAGTTAATCATCTGACAAAGCGTGCAAACAAAATCGGGTCCAATCTACAGCTAAGGGTCATGAAAAAGGGATCAGATCACCAGACTAATGTGGGTCTGACGTACACCAACAGTTCGATCCAAGGCATGCCCTACAAGGGTCTAATCTTGGGCACAAATGCACCCGATTAATGTCCTGAATGTATGCAGAGTGCAACGGTGTCTAATCTAGGGTGGACAAGGTTAATAGAGTTAAACTGAAGCAGACAAACAGCTTTATAGGCCTTTGATCTAAGCTCAAGAACAGACAAGCGTTAGAGAAATGAGTGAGTGTTACAGCGGCGTTTGTCTCCAGCTCCTGACAGCAGGTAGTAGAAGATGTGGAAGGTACGCTCCTCTTTAGCCTGTCTGATAGCACGAGACTTCTCCAACAGGTCTGATTCACAAGTCAAGGACATGGACAGCGAGAGAGAAAGACCGTATAAGAGACACAGAGAGCCTCTCCACATTTCTGGTGTTAATAAGTATCTGTGAGGAGGATACAGGTCTCGATGTTCGCTCCAACGATGTAGCCGTTCACATCAAAGTTAATCCTGATGAACTTCCCCTGTGGAGAGACGCATTATAAACACATTAGATGCAGGGTTGGACAGAGACACTTCCCATGATGCTCCAAATCAGGAAGAACTTCCTCAACAAGTCTACCGCAGCTGTGAAGTGAATGTTGCAGTGCAGTGTAACCGAGTGTTTAAGGTAGAGGCAGTGCTTGGTCAATCAGAAGGCCAGGGGTTCAAAGCCCATCTCCACCAAACTGTCGCTGCTCTAGGGGGCGCTGTATCCAGGCTGAGCCTGCACTCAGAGTCCAGTCTCCTAACTGAGGTATGTGAAGAAGAAATAATTTCCCTGTGCTGTAAAGTAGACGTAACTGATAAACTCTCACTGTGATGCTCAGGAACAGTAATCATTCACACAGTGTTACACTGAACTGCCTCAACACTACACCCAGGGTAGAGGAGCAGATGTGGCGTGTGTGCGCAGGCACTGATGAGATACTCCCATCAAGTGTCACTAAACACAGATAATCTTCACCCAGCTGCTGATCTGCAGGGTTTTTAAAAAAAAAAATTATTTTATCCAGTAACAGTTACGCTAATCCCTGGTCCCCACTGAGAATAAAGTGTTGTGTGACTCTTACGAAGCGAGACGAGTTGTCGTTTTTTACAGTCTTGGCGTTCCCGAACGCCTCCAGGATGGGATTAGCCTGCAGCAGCTGCTTTTCCAGCTCCCCCTAGTGGACAAGACAAAATTACTGAAAAAAAAGGATCTGAAGGATGAAGTGATAGAAATATGGACAGAGAGAAGAAGGGAAGCTCACATGTGAAAAACTGCTGCCGCTGCTCTGGAGAGAGAGAGAGAAAAAAAAATGAATGAAGTCTGAACACAAGAAAACAGCAGATGAACTCAAATGTCACTCCTGCAGCAGCACTCACTTGGTCCTTTTTGGTTTTGGTGGATGAGGCGACGAACGCCAGATACTGGATCACTTTCTTTGTGTTTTCAGTTTTTCCAGCTCCAGACTCGCCTCTGAGAAAAGGACAAGACAAAAATAAATAAAAACATAAGCTGATCATGCATTTATATTGTACAAGTTCACATCAAAACATTTAAACAAATTATTAAATTTAAGAAACACCGCTCACGTGCACAGGATGGACTGATCCTCACGATCTACAGGAAGGAGAGACAAACAAGAGACAAACATGGTTTTACTACTAGTAATCGTTTTGATCGTATTGAGGTTTGTATGAGCTCAAAGCAAACTGTAAACAAGGGACATCACAGAATGCTGTAAGCATAAATTCACTGTCGCCACTGATGCTGATGTGGTACTGCGTGTCCTGCTCAAGACCAATAGCTGTTTACTTGGGATTGTGCAACGCTCGTGTGTGGGTACACTTTACCCTGCATCATGCTCCGGTACGCAGTGTCTGTGATGGCGTAGATGTGCGGAGGCATCTCGTGTCTCTTCTTCCCCCTGTACATGTTGACGATCTCCTCCGAGTAGATGGGCAGGTTTTTATACGGGTTAATGACCACACAGAACAGCCCAGAGTACGTCTACACACACACACACACACACACATACCATTTTGCAAACTCTCCAAGTGTGTGTGCATGTATGTATTAATGTGTATATAGATGCGTGTTGCGCGGTGCATTTACGTAGATGAGGCCGGAGTAGTATCTATCTTTGAGGTTGTGGAGCACTGACGCCTCGTTCAGGCAGGTGAGCTCGGCCATGTCCTCCACCTTGTTGAATTTGGGCGGGTTCATCTTCTGGATGTCATCCTTGTTCACTTTGATCTTTTTGGCGGAGTCGGTGAGTTCCACGACGCACTCGTCCCCCTTCTCCTCCTTCACCGAGCCCGACTCGTACCCCAGCT
This sequence comes from Clarias fuscus, assembly GCA_030347435.1. Taxonomy (NCBI): domain Eukaryota; kingdom Metazoa; phylum Chordata; class Actinopteri; order Siluriformes; family Clariidae; genus Clarias; species Clarias fuscus. Next base: position 42,248,524 of record CM059206.1, read on the forward strand.
TCTCGGACGGAACCCACACCAGCTTCTTGGAGGCCCAGTCGGCCTGAGCCAGGGGGTCGGTGATGGCGCCGCGGTCTCCATACAGGAAGCGCTCTGCGTCAGACATGATGGCTGGAGACACATCACAGAACGAGACAGTCAGGATCGCTCAGTCTTACTTCTGTTCTCAACACCAACGTTCACAAGCTCGCCACGGCTATGTCCTAAACCACCTGCTGGTGAGGTGCACAATTCCTGAATCCAACACTGAAGCTGACTCCAGTCCTGTCGCGTCCACGGATCACCACGTTACGCTAATTCTCAGTTTTCTAGTAAAGAGTTTACCGTCTCAGACATGTTCAGTTCAAGACCGAGTAACAAACAGGGTTTAAAAAGCTTTAGCTCCTTAGTGGCACACAGGCTAACCTGAGTCAATCCTCCTCCTGCTGTTACACGCTACTAGCAATGAGCTAGCTAAGCTAAATGGCAAGCTCACAAAGCATTAAATAAATCCATCTTTGAGTCGCTTAACCTTTATCCTGTACAGAGCTTTGCCTGAAGACACGATTAAACATGCATGTGCCACACAACAGACAGGGACCACGGCCACGCCTCATTGCGTGTCACAGTGCAGCACCACGTCTGGGTGACCCTGTGACATGTAGACGCTGCAGGACGGGGAATTTGGGACACGACCATAACCGTCAGCCAAATTCTATACTGTTCCCATGACAGTCTGAACACTCACAAGGGCTAATCTACACATCATGTCTTACACACACACACACACACACGAGCAAGAGACTAAAGTATTTACTCTCAGGTGGAACATTCTTGAACAAGTCCAGACAGAAAGTGAGGGGGAGAGGGGGAAAAAAAAAACAACAACAAAAAAAAACCTACTAATTGTACACCACACCCGGACAAACACCGCAGAGTTTCACATAGAAAAATTAAGATACACGTCCAAGGGACAGACATGCGTGCGTTTTCACCAAGCTCAGCTCCACTAAACACTACTGACGTGTCCCAAATACTCAAGTTTAACAAAGTATTTAAGTAAATATACATTTTAAAATATTTTTATTAATTATTTCCTCACCGCTTCTCATCAACAAGCTTTCTGCTGTTTGATCCGCAAGAGTTGCTAACTAAAAAGATACCGCTAATTAGCCTGTTAGCTAATAATAAGATTAGGGGTTTGTGTGTTCATTACACATCTGACCACAAGGCATGATGGGTAATCTGCTGGAACAGTGTGTGTGCGTGCGCGCACGAAAGAGTGTTTGTGAGCGATTGTGACAGAGGAACACAATGAATTAGCGTTTGTGACAGGAGTAACTAAGTAAAAAAAAAAAAAACAGGAAGTTGCTTCATGGCATTTAAACAGATGTCCCACACGATTGCACTTGTGTGTGCACATAACTTTTTCAAACTTCCTCTGATTTTGCTTCATCAGAGTGCACAGAGGACGAAACAGTATAAAACTATGTTAGCATTAGCATGTAGCCAAACACGAGAACCAGTAATGCTACCTCATGACTAGCAAGTTTGGCTAACTCAATTAACCAATTCCACTAGCATGCTAAGATTAGCAATTTACTCTCAAAACCCTAGCCGGACATCTTAACAAATGTGATCTTAACAGCTAGTCTTGCAAAGGTAGCATGCTATGGTTAGCATTTTCTAAACATTTTATTCTGACAAATATCTACGAGGTACACAGCTAGCAAACTGTTCGGTCCAGAGAGATCCGGGATCGAGCTGAACGGGACACACGGGTTAAACCGCCAATGAGCGCGGGAGGAAAAGTCTGACTTTAAGGCATGGCCATGTTCAGACACGCTCTGCGTGTGTGTGTGTGTGTGCATGCTGAATGTGTATCCTGAGGGAGCTGAATCTCGGGGTGTGTCCTCTCCACATTGTCAGACTCAGGGACTTTAAATCAGATTTAAACACAGAACAGTAATTAGTGCAGATTTACATCACTGCATGAACCTGGTTATGAACAGAAGTTATACAGACAAGTTCAGAAAAACTAAACTCATTACCGCTTACAGGTTTCACACCAATTAGAGCCTCAGCATTTTAAGGCCTGTTTCACACTTGTACACTGTTTAGTCAGATCTCTCTCACTCACACACACTTGACCTTGTTCAATCTAAAATATTAAATTGTCTTTCATTCTAAAATCACTATTTTATTTGCCAGTTTATTCTGTCTGTTATTTACATATTCTTTGTCAAGTTTGCCATTTTGTGCATCTTTTTTTGTTAACTTAAAAAAATAATAATAATAATAATAAAAACTTTGAAACACCTGACTGTCGTATATTAGTTTTATTCTCTCAATATTGCAATTTGTTATTTAAAAACTCACGTCCGTGTTTGACTGTCCATCAGCAATCAGCTCCACTCATGAATATTAATCATTATTATTAAACACTGCACTAGTTACGTCATCTGATTAGCATATACCTGTCTGCACGCGCTGCGGGTTAGCTCCGCCCACTGCACATCTCAGTCTAAACAGAGTTCCTCGCAGTGCTGATTACAGACCGCAGGTGAGACACAACACACACACACACACACACACACAGGAGACAAAACTACACAAACAACCCTCATTACGGAGAGAACCACGCGCATGCGCAGAACACACACGCACGCTGCATCAACACCGAACACCTCCACGCATTCACACTGAGGCTTTACCTCATATTAAACACACACACACACACACACCACGGCGCATGCAATTAAACAGCCGGGCGCGCGCACTAATCAATGAGCTCAGGTGTGTGTGTGTGTTTAATAACTGATTAAACACACACACATTAAAGACGAGCCCCTTTATACCTGCGCGCCCACACACACACACACACACACAGTCATACATTTTAACACACTGCTACTTATAAACTATATGACTTCACAGTTTAACTGTTTTATTTGTACAGCGTTTATCAATAAACAGATTTAACCGTAAAGTTTTAAAAAGTTGTGTGTGTTATAAACTCACCTCTACGTGTGTGTACAGTGTCTCTCCTCTCCGAAGTGTGTGTGTGTGTGAGATAGAGAGAGAAAGCTGAAGTTAAGCGGCGGCGGCGGTTCCCCTTCACTTCCTCTCTGTCTCTCTGCTGCCTGTCTCTCCTCACCGCGCATGGGCGGGGCTTAATAACACCTGGCCACGCCCACTCGTTCTCGCCACTGCCGTGGATCTGCGGATCTGATTGGCTGCTGACTTTACCTGCGGGTTAATGAATTCAGGTTTGGACCCAAAGGCAGATTTTAACAACCTACAGCTTTACAGAAACATCTAAACTGCAGATGTCAGTTATTAATTTGTCCCTAATGAGTGAGTGCAGGAGAATCTGCCCATGAGTCAGAAACCCTGAGAGGAAATCTAAATCTAAACCAGTCCCTGCTATATGATATCATATCAATACATCATAGAAATATCATTATGAAAAAAAAAAAATCCGAAACAATTACAACACGAATTCCAGAAAAGTTTTAAAATTGGAATAAAATGAAAACTAAAATACTTTGAAATCACATGCACCAATATTTTATTCACAATAGAACACAAGAAATGTTTAAACTGAGTAAATTTACACTTTTATCCACTGAATGAGCTTGTGTTTGGGGCGTGTTTCTACTTTTCCAGAATTTGGATTCTTGCTAAACATCTCAAAAGAGCTGCTGGCACAGGGGCAACAAATGGCTGAAATGTAAAGGATTGAGCTGGGAGAAGATCTATAGTAGCATCAAGTCTGTAACATGATTAGCTATATAAGTGATGTCTTAGAGAGGCGGAGTCTCTCAGAAGTAAAGATGTGCAGAGCCTTTCCAATCTGTGAAAGAGTGCATAAAAAGAATGTGGAATACTTTAAAAACAATGTTCTTCAATTAAAAAGGGATTGCTGTGCAAATCATCTACAGAGCATAACATCATTAAAAGATTCAGAGAAACTGGAGAACTGAATGCCTATGCGTAAGGGTCAAGGACAAAGACCATTGTTGGGTGCCCGTGGTCTTCGGGCCCTCAGACTAACCTCCATCACTCATCAGCAGCATTGTGTCATTGACATTACTAAATGGGCCTAGGAATACTTCCAGAAATCCCTGTCGGTAAACACACTCCGTCGTGCCATCTGCAGCTTTCATGCAAAAAGGAAGCCATATGTGAACATGGTATAGAAGAAAGTCATATGAGAAAGTTCAAACTGAACATTCTTGTTGGAAATCACTGACACCGTGTCCTCCTGGCTAAAGAGGAGGGAGACCTTCCAGCATGTTACCGGAGGTCCAAAGCCAGCATCTTTGCATGAGTTCATTCATATGGTATGGGCAGCTTGCATGTTTTGGAAGGCAATATGAATGCTGAAAGGTTCAGGGAGGGCCTTGTGTATTTCAGCAGGACAATGCAAAACCACATACTGCAGCTATTCCAACAGCATGGCTTCATACTACAAGAGTTCAGGTGCTGAATTGGCCTGCAGTCCAGATCTTTCACCTATAGAGAAGATCTGGCGCATCATTAAACGAAAAAAAAAGTCAAAGACGACCATGAACTCTTCAGCAGCTGAAACCTATATCAGGCAACAATGGGTCCAAATTCCAACGCCAGAAGCTCCAGAAACTCATAACCTCAATGCCCAGACATCTTCAAACTGTTTTGAAAAGAAGAGGAGATGCTACACCATGGGAAACACGCCCGTACCAACTATTTTGAGACCTGTAGCAGGCAATTTTGTGCATAAAAGTGTAAAATTTCTGTTTTTTTTGTGTGTGTTTTGTTCTCTATGTTCTGTTGTGAATAAAATATTGGGTCATGTGATTTGAAAGTCTTTTAGTTTTCATTTTATTTAAAAAAAAATGTTTCTACTTTTCCAGAATTTGGGTGAACAGGGTTATTTAAAAAATAAAAAAAACAGTATCATGAATAAACTTCACTAAAGCAATTTTTTTTAAATTATTATTCCAGTTTTTTTTATTTCATTGAAAATTTTTAATGTTGAATTGTAAAACATGTTTAAAAATAACTTGTATTTTGGGGCGTTTTTCCAGTTCATGTTTTTTTTAGGTTTATAAAGGAAACAGATGTTTTGTCTGATAAACTAAACACACACACACACACACACTGTTTTGTACAGTACAGTGTATCAGCATTGCAGTCTTGTGATGTAATTAAGGGAGTGGGCGGGGCTTAATGCCCATATCAGAGGTGATACACTTTACAATGTGGTGGAGAAAACAATCCAGTACACGTTTGTTGTTGAGTTTGTGATATTTAGATGAGCTTAAGTAATTTATCAAACCACCTCTTTTTAAAAAGTATTGACATGAAAACCTAAACATTAATGCAGGACACACACTCATACAAACTGTTAAGTCTACAGATTTCACTGTTCATTTGTGTGTGTGTGTGTGTGTGTATCTATTATATATAAAACTGTCTGTACATAGGTATTTACTTAGATCTGACCTTTTGGTGTTTTGCAATCAGTGTTCACTATCAGCTCAGAGAAAGTAAAGAGAATGTGTGTGTGTGTGTGTGTGTGTGTGTGTGAGCAAGACATAGACAGGAATGCAGTGATATGTCTGTACCTGTAGTCCTGCAGTGATTTTACAATAAGTAGATTTTTTTTTCTTTTACCAATTTCAACACTCCAGCTATTTATTTATTTTTTTAGTTTTTCTCCAACTCACTCCAAACTGCCTTCTTATAAGAACATTTTAGTTTTAATAAAACATACATTTTATTGATGTACTTTGAATCTTCATGTGATCTTCAGTAGATTCTCTATATGGTATGATCCACTGCAGAAGAGACACTCTGTGCTGATTAATTTCTGAGTAAAAGTGGTTTATTTCCTCCGGTTGCGTGTGCTCGAGGGTGCGAGTGATTCATTACACCAGACACAAAGCAGACGCGTGCGGGAATTTCTTGCTGTAGTTATTAAACAGCGCATTAGAAGTTAATTTTGACTGCTTAAAAGGGAAAAGATTAAATAAGGAATGCTATCAGTAGGACAGGTAGAAGGTAAGGCCCAGAGGCTCCGCCCACTGCTCACACACCATCTGATGGATTTTGTGCAGTTTCTGGTTCAAAATCATCAGAAGTCTGATTATCAGTTCTCCTCCAGTACCAGCCTGTGAGTGTGTTTAATAACAGAACGTACCCGAGTCTCCAGCAAAAACGAATCTAGCGGCTCTCAGGACCTTCTGAATCATTTCCAGGTTTGATTCGCTGCTGAATAAATGTTCCCTAAAGTGAGCGAGTGTTCCCCCAGGTTCTGTCACTGGAAACCCCTATCCAAAATTACAGCACTAACTTCATATCAGCCCATGAACATGGCCCAGTGGATCAGTCTCTGATGCTTTAGGATGTTTAGTGTGAGTGTATGTCAGTGTCAAAGGTCATCAATGTGTTTAACAGTGAGAGGAGCTCAATGGAGGAAGTGAGCAGGAAAAACTGTTCTGGTGTGTTTGTTTCCTTATAGGGTAAAATCCTAACGAGACAGCAGCGGAGGAAGGGGGGGAGGAGGAAGGGGGGACTCAGCGTCTCCGGAGGTGTCGAGTTTCTCCGTCTCCGAGATGAAGGACTGATAAAATGCCAGAGGCGTGTCTACACACGCTCACACACCTGAGTCAGACAGAGAGACAAGAGAACAGCTGTGTTCCACTCCTCCCCTCGTCCACTCCACCCCTCATAAACTCCTCCCCTCGTCCTCTCATCCCCTCTTCCATTCATCCCCTGTTCCATTCATCCCCTCGTCCACTCCAACCCTCGTCCTCCCATCCCCTCATCCACTCCTCTCCTCGTCCTCTCATCCCCTCGTCTACTCCACCCCTCGTCCACTCCACCCCTCGTCCTCTCATCACCTCGTTCACTCATCCCCTTTTCCATTCATCCCCTCATCCTCTCAACCCTCATCCTCTCATCCCCTCTTCCATTCATCCCCTCGTCCACTCCACCCCTCGTCCTCTCATCCCCTCGTCCACTCCACTCCTCGTCCTCTCATCCCCTCGTCCACTCCACCCCTCGTCCTCTCATCCCCTCGTCCACTCCACCCCTCGTCCTCTTATCCCCTCGTCCACTCCACCCCTCGTCCTCTCATCCCCTCGTCCACTCATCCCCTCGTCTACTACACCCCTCGTCCACTCCACCCCTTGTCCTCTCATCACCTCGTTCACTCATCCCCTCATCCTCTCATCCCCTCGTCCACTCCTCCCCTCGTCCTCTCATCCTCTCATCCACTCATCCCCTCTTCTATTCATCCACTCGTTCACTCCACCCCTCGTCCTCTCATCCCCTCGTCCTCTCATCCCCTCGTCCACTCCACCCCTCGTCCTCTCATCCCCTTGTCCACTCCACCCCTCCTCCTCTCATCCCCTCGTCCACTCCTCCCCTCGTCCCCTCATCCACTCCACCCCTCGTCCTCTCATCCCCTCTTCCATTCATCCCCTCGTCCTCTCAACCCTCATCCTCTCATCCCCTCGTCCACTCCTTCCCTCGTTCTTTCATCCCCTCGTCCACTCCTCCCTTCATCCTCTCATCCTCTCGTCCTCTCATCCCCTCGTCCTATCATCCCCTCATCTACTTATCCCCTCGTCCATTCCTCCCTTTGTCCTCTCATCCCTTCGTCCATTCCTCCCCTCGTCTTCTCATCCCCTCATCCTCTCATCCCCACCATCCACTCCTGGTTTATTTCCTCCGGTTGCGTGTGCCCGAGGGTGCGATTGATTCATTACACCAGACACAAAGCAGACGCGTGCGGGAATTTCTTGCTGTAGTTATTAAAGAGGGCATTAGAAGTTAATTTTGACTGCTTTAAAGGGAAAAGATTAAATAAAGAATGCTATCAGTAGGACAGGTAAGAGGTATGGCCCAGAGGCTCCGCCCACTGCTCACACACCATCTGATGGATTTTCTGCAGTTTCTGGTTCAAAATCATCAGAAGTCTGATTATCAGTTCTCCTCCAGTACCAGCCTGTGAGTGTGTTTAATAACAGAACGTACCCGAGTCTCCAGCAAAAACGAATCTAGCGGCTCTCAGGACCTTCTGAATCATTTCCAGGTTTGATTCGCTGCTGAATAAATGTTCCCTAAAGTGAGCAAGTGTTCCCCCAGGTTATGTCAATGGAAACCCCTATCCAAAATTACAGCACTAGCTTCCCATACACTCCTCCCCTCGTCCTCTCCTCCCCTCATTAATTTCTTCCCTTGTCCACTTCAATTTATAAATAAAGCTTCTTTATCTTAATGTATACAAAGTGAGTATAAAATGTATGCAAAGTTCATTTCATATGTCTCCAGTTCCACCACTAGGAGGCAACGTTACTATTATTAGTTATTAGTTATTATTAGTATTAATGCTATATAACGAATGGTCACACTGTGTAAAATGTATTTATTTTTCTATTCAACATTTACAAAACCATGGACTGTAGCTACATTACACATCATCAACGTAAAAACAGTAACAGCACCTAACCTGAACAGTCTAAAGAAATATGAAACTGATGTTTCATTTCCGTTACGCAAAACCACACATTTGATGACGTCACAAAATATTTCCACATGTGGCACGTCAAAGCGAGGTGTTAAACCTGAACAACATTAAAATATATAAACACACAAACAAGGAGTGACGTTATACACATACACAAATATAAAACTGCAGCTGGGTCTTTTATAGAAATATAAATATAGTTCTCTTCCTGTGTATCTCTAAAGTAAATATTACATAAGTATGGAGTGTCTGTTCATTCCTAACTGTGTCAATTTTTACTATTTACATTACTCTAGTCTATCCTAGTCTGTACATTTTATGTATTATTATGATTAATTATGAAATTATAATAACTATCATTATATTGGCCTCTAACAGCACTGCGATGTTACACTAGCTGTGTTGTTTAATTTCCTCTTTATTACTTACCTAATTCCATCTGTTGTTAAAGGTTCTGAAAGTTCATTTGTTATTATAAATAAAATAAAAATTTACACATTTTTCACATTTTGATAGATTGTATTTTTACAGTTTAGTTTTAATTTATATAGTAATTTTTATGAAACATTATTTTTTCATGTAATCCACAGAGTGTGATTATCAGCCTGAGGTTTTTCAGTTTAATGAAAGTTTTTTATATGTTGATTTTTATCATAATAAAACATCATATACAGAATGTAATCTACTTTGTATTTGATATCAAAGTAGTTTTTAACATTTTGATTCATTTTATGATTTGCCATAACAGGAACACAAGAAAATAAATTATTTTCAGAATTAATGTTTATTCTCTACAAAAAAAAATAGACTTTTTTTCTTACACATCTTGTACTAATCTATTACACAATCATTGCTACAAACTAATTATTCTTATATTAATATATTTTTATTAAAGCATAATTTTGAATGCAATATAAATTGTATATATTTTCTTTAGTTTTTTTCTTTAGTAGTTTTACTGTTTTGTTTATTTATTTTAGTTGTAACTAAAATAATGTTATTTTATTAGTTGTGCTTTAAGTATTTATTGTTTTTGACAACTTAGCTTACAATGACACAACAGACCGAGAGTCACTTTTAGAGGGGTCAAAGGTCACTGTAACAGATGGAAAGAGACAGAAAGGAATAAACACTAAGGTTTAAATGTACTGGAACATGGAGAAAATTTATATAAATAAAAATATAAACTGAGACTATGACAGACAGCACCTCTGGCCTGTTACAATCCGGTTTGTCATGATTCCCCGTGTCCACTCCCACTGTCCACTCCCCCTTGGATGAGTCTTAATTTTAGTTCTAACACATAATTGAGGGCCCATCTTAATCTTACAGTGCTCTGTAGAGCACTAGCCTACTTTTAGGGCACTAGCATGTTGACTCAGTGAGATAAAGTGAGATAGAGTGAGATAAAGTGCAGTACTGATTGTATGGTGAGGCTTGTTGAAAGGGAGTCGCCTTGTAATTAATAACGATATGCATGAATATGATAGGAGGTGGGGACTGGGCGGGGCTATGTAAAAGTACTAGAGTTACAGATGAGTGAAGGATTACACCGCACTAGTAAGGGGACGACGGGATTGGACGAGAACATCAGGAGGGGCGGAGAGTAAATAACGCTGATCATCATGTGACACCTGAGAACGAAGTGCCTGAAACCTACAGAGAGTAAGACAGGTGGAGAGAGAGAGAGAGAGAGTTTAATAACATGTTTAAATCACTTACGGTCTGAAATATTAAACAGCAGGAAGGTCATTGTTTCAATGGTCATGTGACTTTAAAAAGGGTGGGGCAGGAGGGGGCAAGTGTTTGGTGTTAGTGCAATACACTAAGTCCCACCCACCTATACTCATCCCCACCTAAACTACATTCATCCACACCCCCATGACTCTTATCCTTAAAATACTCAGCGCCACCCACTATACACTCACACAATGCACTCCAATAACCCCTACACTACACTTAAATCCTTTCACACTACACTCACCCCTAAAACACTATTCATACTCACCCTCGCTCACACTATACTCACACCCACCCACACTATACTCACCACTCGCACACTATACTCACGCCCACCCACACTATACTCACACCCACCCACACTATACTCACGCCCACCCACACTATACTCACACCCACCCACACTATACTCACCACTCACACACTATAATCATGCCCGCCCACACTATACTCACCACTCACACACTATACGCACCCCCACCCACACTATACTCACCACGCCCACACTATACTCACCACTCACAAACTATACTCACCACTCACACACAATACTCACCCCCACCCACACTATACTCACCATTCACACACTATACTCACGCCCACCCACACTATACTCACCACTCACACACTATACTCGCGCCCACCCACACTATACTCACCACTCACACACTATACTCGCGCCCACCCACACTATACTCACCACTCACACACTATACTCGCGCCCACCCACACTATACTCACCACTCACACACTATACTCGCGCCCACCCACACTATACTCACCACTCACACACTATACGCACCCCCACTCACACTATACTCACCACGCCCACACTATACTCACCACTCACAAACTATACTCACCACTCACACACAATTCTCACCCCCACCCACACTATACTCACCACTCACACACTATACTCACGCCCACCCACACTATACTCACCACTCACACACTATACTCACGCCCACCCACACTATACTCACCACTCACACACTATACTCGCGCCCACCCACACTATACTCACCACTCACACACTATACTCACCACTCACACACTATACTCACCACTCACACACTATACTCACCACTCACACACTATACTCGCGCCCAGCCACACTATACTCACCACTCACACACTATACTCACCACTCACACACTATACTCACCACTCACACACTATACTCACCACTCACACACTATACTCACCACTCACACACTATACTCGCGCCCACCCACACTATACTGACCACTCACACACTATACTCACCACTCACACACTATACTCACCCCCACCCACACTATACTCAGCCCCACCCACACTATACTCAGCCCCACCCACACTACACCCCCTTACCTGAAGTTCACTTAACTTTTCGAGTGGACTCTCTACACTGGGTATAGTTAGGGGTGGCAGTTCAGATGGAGGTGGAGGAGGAGGTGGAGGTGGAGAGGGCAAGACAGGTACAGATGCAGGGCTCAACTTCTGTTGGAAATTATTAATCACACACGTCACCTGCAGAAAGAGAGCAAACACACACTGATCCATGTTTATGATCTATATTTCACAATCACAGCATTACAGTGGAACCATCTCCTCACCAGAAACATTGCAATGGCGCCTCCTGTGACGAAACCTGCCAGAACATCAGACCAGTGGTTGCGGTATTCGGTCACTCTGACCACGCCCACCATAATAGCCAGTGAGATTACGGCGAGACTCAAAGTGGGTGTGGCTAAACGTGTACCTTTCGTCTTACATGCCAAGGTGATGTACATCTGTGAAAAAAAAAAAAAAGAATATTATCGTGGGTAAACTTTCAATAAAGTTACACAGTGACATGACACAGGGTTCACTACAGTTACCACCGTATGGGGCAGTTCTGTATGGGGCAGTTCTGTATGGGGCAGTTCTGTATGGGGCAGTTCTGTATGGGCAGTTCCGTATGAGGGAGTCGGGGTAAACTGTATTTCTACAACATTTGTCTACTTTCCTGCATTCCCAGGACCAATGAGAAGATTCATAGGGGTGATCACTGCATGACGGTGGTGTTTAGAGTGAATACTTATAGTGAAAGATGGTCTGGACAGGGGAGGGGGTCGTCTGGGAGTAAGGTCTGGTAGTTGTGTACTGGTATAGTATATGTAGTTGTGCATTGTGGGTAATGTCTCACGGCGGTGTACACGGCGCAGTAGGTGCTCAGCGCAGTGTCTTTAGAAGGGAAAGACTTGCGGGCGGAGGTGATGATGGAGGGATTCCCGCGACACGCCCTCTTCTCACTGATGTACTGCAGCGGAGATCGGCAGCCCAGCGCCGTGTAGTTAGGGCGACACACCGACAGGAAATGAGGCGTCTGACTTCCTGTGACCACCTGGCCTGCATTGGCGAAGATGGTGGTGACAAAGAGGCCGAAGGAGTAAATGCCTGAACGGATGGAGGGAATGGAGTAAGTGCGCACCAAGCAGAAGGACAGATAATTAAAATCTAATTAATATGTAATTAATATGTAAATGCAAGGTGTGTTTTATTTACCCAGGAAGCGGACGATGCGGCGCAGCATTGGGCTGAAATAACAGCAGTCTGCAGTGACGATGGTCTTCTCCTGACGGGACTCAGGCTTGGAGAAGAACGCCGCTACCTCACCGATCAGGATCTGCAAACACACACACACATGCACACACACACACAAACACACACACACACACATGGTGTCTTAATCATAAAGCACTCTGATGCTTTGGTGTTTGTTTGCACATTAATGAAAAAACAGATAACTTCATACTGACGGTGATGGTGGGAATGGCGGTGACGAGCGAGTAGACGAGTGCGGGCGGGGCTCGACTGGCCTCCTCGGGTCCCGGGTACGGGCGGGAGAAGGTCCGGTCGAAGCAGAAGAAGCCTCGCAGGTGGACGGGGAACGTGTCAGTGTACTCAAAGTAATACGCCAACAGTACCACGGCTGACATGATGACCAGCTGCACGCACACACACACACACACAGAATCAGAGTGATTAAAGGTTTAAATTTCCTCACCAGAGAGTGAGTCACCAGACGCAAATAAAGAGAAAAAAGGAACGAGAGACAGAAAGAAGGAGAGAGAGAGACATGACTTCTACCTGCTGTCATCTCTCTGTGGCCTGCTTTTCTGTTTAGCATAGTTTACACACACACACACACACACACACACACACACACACACACACACACGACAGATGGTGAGAAAGTCAAAATGAAAGTTGAACAATTTTAGAATTACAAATAAAGAAGGAAAAACAGACATGGATTCAGTTATGGATTTCAGGTCAGGTAGCTTAGACTGATAAAGGAAAGTTAATAAAGTGACGTGTATAGACAGACAGGTGGATGGACAGACAGGTGGATGGACAGACAGGTGGATGGACAGACAGGTGGATATTCAGACTCGTTCCTCTGGAGGCAGGACGTTCTCCTGAAAGAGAAACTCATTGCTCTTAAACAGTTCATGTTTCCAGTTGGTGTACACACTAAAGAACCACCTCAGGTTCTAGATTAACTTTTTTCCAGACACACACACACACACACATACTTATATGTGAGACAGAATGTGGGTGTGGTTCAGACAATGTGTTCCTGACCTCCAGGTCACACTGAGAGCCTGATGAGGTGTGTGTGTGTGTGTGTGTGTGTGTGTGTGTGTGTTCTGTGAGAGGACATTCTATGTGTGACTGATGCTGGAAAAAAAGGTGTAATGTAAGTCTGATTGTAAGTTAATAAAATATGCATGTTGTAGTGACCTATAGTAGTGTGTATAGTATAGTGTATAGAGTGTGTGCCATCTGCTGGATAATCTCAGTACTGCAGCTCAGACTTTTTAATATACAGTACTGTATAACTAGTGTTAGTAAAAAAAATGAGTTTGTAGAAATAGTTAATAATAATCTGCTGATCTTTAATGTAATGAGTGATATTATTATTATTATTATTATTTGAGGTTGAAGTCCACGTACATGTCTGTGTGTCTCTCTGTCTCACTTATTAATACACGGAAATCACATTCTGTAAGGTCGAGTATCTGACACCTTGTTTTGTTTTAAAACGACTCTGGTGTGTTAAAATTCACTTATACCACTTCAGCGCTGTTATTTCAGCCAAAGTGAAAATATGAACTAATCCCAGTCAAAATATTCACTTTATCTTTTCTAATTAATATTTATTGGTGCAGGTGTTTGTTTACATTGGACATCACTTTTTTTACATCACTTTTACTCAACATTTAGATTTCACTGATGGTGCGAGGTTCAGTTTTCATAGTGTACGTCCCATTTATTTGTAGTGACAAAACCTCTCTTTTATTTATATAGATGACATCTTCTGTTAATCTACTGATTGTTTGTTCTCTTAAACGTAGACAAAGTGAAAAATTTTATGTTTTTTAATAAAACATTGTTTGATTTAAATAAATCAGATTTACACCGCACTGCTGCTGAATCCTGCGCTCTGATTGGTCAGAAGATGTTGATTAATTCTCTATAACAGCAGCTCTAGCAGTAGTGCAGGTTTATATTAATGCGCTCACTGTGATACATTATTGTTTCCATAGTAACAGCACATTCACAGTCCACTGATCAGAAACAGCTTAAACAATGTGTATAGGAAGTAAATTGTGTGATCAGTGTAAGGAGTCTCCAGTGCGAGTGCTGTGTAACAGTCAGAAGGTAAAGCTGGAGCTGTGATCTTCAGGACAGAGGACATCCCGCCTACTGCGGTTTCGCAGTCACATGATGAGAGTCAACCGAGGATGGAGTATGGAGTTTGTTTCAAAAATTCAGATAATGATTAGATAATAAACGAAGCGCGCCAGTGGCAGGGAGGCGGGACTGAGTGCAGAGAGCCGCTCGAGCCCCAGGAGCCTCTGTGACTGGTGATTTATTTAGTGTGTGTCGTCAACATTAGCCCCAAAAACACGCGAGTGAACCACAGGAGCGAGCCTCAGCAATGTGCTCTCTCCCTTATCCAGGGCTCCAGCATCAAAGCTGTCGGGTTGGAACACAGCCGAGTTCTCAGCCTCACAGCCTCAGAGGCAATCTCTCCATCTGAGAAAATCAAACACTGCACACTGCGCTTAAACACTGCACTTAATGAACAGAGAGAGAGAGAGAGAAAGAGGGAGGAGAGGGAGAGAGAGGGGGGGGAGAGGGGGGAGATGGGGAGAGAGGGGGGAGATGGGGGAGATGGGGGGGGGGGGGGAGATCTGTCGGATTAGACTCACCTCCACAAACAGAAAGCAGGGGACGATGTGTGTGCTCTTCTTCAGCCCTCCTCTTCCTCCAGTCACCCTTCTGTCCATCTTTCTCCTTTTTTACGACACTGCTCACACACACACACACACACACACACACACACACACACACACCATGAATCCTCTGTTATTGTGCCGTTCCACAGAACACACTATGCAGTGCCCCAGAGAGTGATTTGGAACATGACCAAAGTGCTCACGGTCACAGCTTTCGCATTCGAGTAACAGTTTTGTGATGGTTACAGCCAACCAATCAACATTCTGCTCTACTTTTAGCTCCGCCCCTCTGACCCTGCATGAAGAGAAACCTAATTTAGTACCAGTACTCAGTTCTAGTACTGGGACTGAGGACATGGCATGAAGGACATATCTGTACATTCACCACGGTGTGTGTGTGTGTGTGTGTGTGTGTGTGTGCGCGCTGGACATAGACGGTTTATCACGGACCTGCTGGAACCCAGCTGATGTCAGGAGTGTGTTAGTGCTGCCTCACTACGGCACCGTGTCCGGACCAGAACACGACCCAGAACCTGCTACTGCACCGTATCAATCATAACATTCCCATTTACAACATTCAGGAGTGTGTGAGGAGGCACACTGAGTTACTCTGCAGCTCTGCAATATGCTACACACTAAGTGGGTCAAAAAGCACACACACACACACACAGATTACATCTTATTCAGAGCATAAGATCTAATAGAAATTCTATTATAGCTACACCGCTACATCCTCACACACACACACACACACACACACACACACACACACACACACACACCTGACAGAACCAGTTTAGCAGTGAAACAGGCAAATGAGTTCTTACCTCAGTATTACTGATGAGAGTCGAGCTGCATCTCCTCTAACACACACCACACACTTCCCTCTCTCTCTCTCTCTCTCTCTGCCCAGCTGAGCGCTACACACAATCGGCAGCACCACTGAAATGTCTGTCCTCAATTAGGGAGCTGTGTGCAGCAAGTGTGTGTGTGTGTGCGTGTGTGAGAGAGAGAGAGAGAGAGAGAGAGAGAGATGTGTGTGTGTATGTATATATATATAAAAAATATCAAACAAGTGAACACACAAATGGAGGAGTTAAAAAAAGAACTGAAAGCGGAGGAGTGTAATCAAACCACTGCACAACATCACCAAAATATATTGTACACACACACACACACACACACACACACACACACACATGCACAAAAATGAGAAAAGGATTTCCTGTTCCCATGGAAACGCTGGAACTACTCACACACACTTAACACCATAAAATCCCAAAGTAAAGGGTGTGTGTGTTGTTTTTGGGAGTGTGTGAAGCATGTTCCAGCAATGATCTTTATGTGTGTGTGTGTGTGTGTGTGTGTGTGTGTGTGTGAGAGAGAGAGTGTGTTGATGGTGGTGAGTGTGTATGTGATGTGTGTTTTTGTTTGTTTTTGAGTGTTGAGTTGAATACTGGTGAATAAATCCCACTGCCTCCAACACCCTACTGCCTTTAACTCCCCAGTGCCTCTAACATCCCAGGGCAGGGTGGGGCAGGGCGGGGCAGGGCGGGGCAGGGCAGAATATCTGCTCTGTATGTGTTGGTATAATCCAGGTCCAGACAGGTGGCTGATGTTATGCTGGTGTGCGTCCAGTGTTCCTCTAATGTAGGCGTGTCCGGCTCCGCTCGACCCAAACACCGAAAGCTCTGATGTCCCTGTGTTAGTGTGAACTAAAGAAAGTAAACTGATATAAGACACAAATTAGCACTTTGGATTTAGATGTGGCTGCAGTGTGCTGTTACACCACACACTCCCTACTGCCTCAAACACTTCACTGCCTCAAACACCTTACTGCCTCTAACACCTTACTGCCTCTAACACCTTACTGCCTTTAACCCCTCACTTCCTCCATCACCTCACTGACTCAAACACCTCACTTCCTCCACCACCTTACTGCCTCAAACACCTCACTTCCTCCACCACCTCACTGCTTCTAACACCTCTCTGACTCAAACATCTCACTTCCTCCACCACAGCACTGCCTCTAACACCTTACTGCCTTTAACACCTCACTTCCTCCACCACCTGACTGTCCTTAAGACCTCACTGCCTTAAACACCTCACTTCCTCCACCACCTCACTGCCTCTAACACCTTACTGCCTGTAACACCTCACTTCCTCCACCACTTCACTGCCTTTAACACCTCACTTCCTCCACCACTTCACTGCCTCAAACACCTCAATTCCTCCACCACATGACTGCTTTTAACACTTTACTGCCTTAATCACCTCACTTTCTCCACCACCTGACTGCCCTTAAGACCTCAATTCCTCCACCACCTGACTGCCTTTAACACTTTACTGCCTTAATCACCTCACTTCCTCCACCACCTCACTGCCTCTAACACCTTACTGCCTTTAACACCTCACTTCCTCCACCACTTCACTGCCTCAAACACCTCACTTCCTCCACCACCTTACTGTCTCAAACACCTCACTTCCTCCACCACCTCACTGCCTCTAACTCCTTACTGCCTCTAACACCTCACTTCCTCCACCACTTCACTGCCTCTAACACCTCACTTCCTCCACCACCTTACTGTCTCTAACACCTTACTGCCTCTAACACCTCACTGCCTCTAACACCTCACTGCCTTTAACACCTCACTGCCTTTAACACTTTACTGCCTCTAACACCTCACTTCCTCCACCACCTCACTGCCTCAAACACCTCACTTCCTCCACCACCTGACTGCCTCTAACTCCTTACTGCCTCTAACACCTCACTTCCTCCACCACCTCACTGCCTCTAACACCTCACTTCCTCCACCACCTTACTGCCTCTAACACCTTACTGCCTTTAACACCTTACTGCCT